>WSFP011469710.1:0-17895 GCA_009831015.1 Picea engelmannii | reverse complement strand
ATTGAGAGATTATAGGATCTGAACAAATTCTAGTTCAAAATCCTTTGTTGTAAATATGGTAAGCTTGGAGGCATTCAGGTTAGGAAGATAGGAGGGATTTGAATGAGTTAAAGAGAGAGTGTGTGAAGGGCCAATCATGGACAGAAAACCTAGGGAAGGCAAATGAAGCAAAATCAGGCCTAGACTGGATGAATGAAGCCTTGTGTAATTTTGTGTGAAGGAATTGAAGGAAAATTTGTGTGTGTATATTCCTTATGCAATCAAATGGAATTATTGTTCTTTTGTATTCTATAAAAAATGTTATGGAATTTTATATTTACTTGAATGGAAAGCAAGCTTGAGCTCCTTTGTCGATTGGGTCAAATTGTATATTCGACAATGATTCGAGATCTAACTTTCAAATCTAGAGCTTAAGAGGGAGAATGTCATTAAAGTAATTCGTGATCACTGTTGATCATGATAGGATAAACAATGATCCTATGTTCGTGAAGCAAGGAAGGAGCGAAATCAAATTAGATTTTGAACAACAAAAAGAGTTGCTGGAGCTGTCAGATTGAAGAATGAGATGAGACTGACGGACGATCAGGTTTGATTTCACATTATGAAAATGTGCGGAGGTTAATAAAGGCTTGATGCCCCAAAATAAAAATTGCGTAGATCATCCTTCCACATGTTTGGCATGGATCTATTTCGAGCCCCCATTCAATTTGATATACGGGGAAAAGTCTTTAGCCCCGAAAGAACCAGGACCTTCCATCTCAATTTGAGATTAAAACATGTCCGTTGATTTTGATAAGTGACTAAACTCTCAAAGTGGGTTAGCGCTTGGCCTGTGCCTATGGTCCCATATAATTGACGACCCAAATGCTTCTGCACACTAGAGTAATACATAGAGAGCGTAATTTCACTCTATTAAGGGGAATTTTATGCAGAGAAGGATTGGGATTGGTTCTGGGTGATGGAATTTGGTCATCTAGGGCATAAGATACTATGACTGTACTATTTCTGGTTCTTAGAAGGTAATAAAAAATTCTAACCTACAAAACAAAAACAAAAAACTCTCTAAATTGGCACGGGCTAGAAAGAAATTTTAAATCCTTACTTAACTTCATTAACGACACCAGATAGCTCCTTTATTTTATGCTCGCTGGAAGAGTTTCTTTAAGGGTAAGAATTTTTCATGTCATTAAACGCTAAATTTTTTTGAGAAGCTTCCCCATAACTAATCCCTTGAAATACTTGTTTTCAAGATATCTAATACAACTACCCTGCAAAGTTGTTTCTTCAAAGCATCAAAATCCGTCCCCAATGTCTCCAAATACTATATTGCATTGTTATTGCACATAAATAAACCATAATAAAGATCATAACCATCTCCAAAAGTGTTCTCAACAATTCAGAGCAATGTTTCATAACCTTTAGTATTAATTGGAGTTGATTCCTAGTTTAACTTTGGTAACATCCTCCCCACAATTTGGGTAATAAATTGACTTTCAAGAGCATGGAAATCATGTTTATCACATGTCATCTCAACCATCAACCTTCTTTTGTAAATATATTAAAAAATGTATAACAACATTCTGCTCTCACTCATTTACCAACCCTAACCTTTTCATAAACAAAAGGAAGGCTACTCAACCCAACTTGTCCATTTTTAGGCCCAAACATAGGATGGGTGCACAATATATCAAAATCTAGAGGCAACACCTGTAAAAATAATTGCATGGATACTCTTTGACACGACATCTGCAAATAATGTGTTTATCTTCAAACTTTGAATTGGAAATGACCTCAACAAAAAATCTATTTCTATAATAAATGAACATAATAATATAACCTCACAATGCTCTTCACAAAAATCATCTTCATCCTTGAAGAAAAAAACTCCCATTTTTCAAGCAATCTATAATCTATTCATGAATGAGGCAACATTGTATGGCCTTGCTTAATAAGGGTTTTTACAAGAAACTGACCAAAATTATCAAATCCAACTATATATATCTTTAACACACTATTCTTCTCCAAGTCTTCACTTTTCATGGATTCATCCAATGCTTTAATCTTCATATGCCTGAGAAGGGAACTATGCTCTTTATTTTGTTTCTTCCCAACATAAAACAAAGAGGCTGATCCACTAAGAATTTATATCCAGTAACATAGACCCATCTAAACTTGATTTTGATATCCACCTCGAGGTGAAAGTATTAACAATCTATTGTCATAATTGTGAAATGTTATGTTGTATACAAATTATATGCCAAACTTTTTTCTCCTTTTTTCATAGTCAATTGTCTTAACTAGTTCTACATCTTTTAAATTTGCAATTTGAGTACACTCTTTGCATTCAATGAAATACAATGATCATTAGTTAGACTTTAATAATTGAATCTTTTGGAGAGTTTCTTCATGAGTCTCTTGGATATGGACTCTTAATGTGTCTTTCAATCCTCATTTTAGTCCAACGACAAGTAATTCTTGTCAGTTTCTTATTAAGATATTGAAATATTTGGTTATAATCTTCAATGGTATTCATTATTTGCTAAATTTATTTCAATTTTTGAGCAACCAAATATTGCTATGTTTTACTCTGTTAGGCTATGATTGAGTGGGTGAGATAAAATTTCACCATGCAAATGATCCAAATTAAAACCTTGGTGGGCATAGAGCCTTATAACAATGAGTATGCTAACCAAGTTTAACCACTCCCCACATTGAAGCGGGCATGTGATAATGCATATTAAGGCTCATGCCTTACAAAGAACATGATCAATGAACAATGATAATTTGGACATGTGAGTGATAGATTAGGATAGCTATCATGAGTAAAATCAAATCTAGAAAGCTAAAAAAAACACCCTTAAGGACCTCTTTTCCCAATTTTTGGAACTTGAGGAAGGCGTGGTTATTACAAACAAGAATACCAGCAAGAGTAAGGGCTATGGATTCATCACATTTAAGAACATGGACGGTGCTCTTAATTCCCTAAAGGAGCCCAACAAGAATATTGAACGGTCACATAACCATGAGCCAGTTGGCCTCTCCCAGTTCACAATCGACGACATATATTTCATTTTATATTCATATATATTAGAGGTTTTTTCCACTTTACTAAATCTCTGCCACGAGATGCATATAAATCATAGCATATAAAACACACCTCTCTAAACCAGAGAGAGACTAGACAAAAATTAATTAATAAGTGGTACCTTACGAATACTAACAAAGCAATAATAGAAATACTTCACTAAAATTAATTAATAAGTGGTACCTTACATTTGCTAAGTTGCTAAGATTGATTTATCGAGACGTCGACCTTGATTTGGTGTTTTTGTTTAAAGACTCACTAACCAAGACGACACAACTCCTCCGACCCGCCTCCTTTGCAACTCCTGTCCAAGTCTAGCATTTGAGATTTTGATTTTCTTTCCTTCCTTGTTAAATGAAAATTTGATGACGGTTGGATGTTTTTTTCTTTTCATTTTAAGTTTTATGTAAAATTTCAAGCGTTAATTTTTTTATTTGGAAATGAGTGTTAGGCACCAAAAAAATTGAAATTTTAGCATGACAGTTCATCATTTTTTCATCAATCTAATTTGATTGTCAATCATTTTATCATAACTGCCATCCACAGGTTGAAAATTTTCTACCCAAACCAACACGGATTATAATGTAGCCTTTCAATTCCTTCAACTCTATGGCAACTAATACGAACATAGGAGGAGACAACTTCAATTCTTGAAAAAAGAGTTTTGTGTAGTTGACTATCAACCTATGTAAAAGTAACATTCAATCTACTCATCCTAAAATCTCAAACCACATTACCTAACTTGACAGAAATCAAGGGGAAAAAATGGCAAATATCTCAATCAAATAATATAACCCAACTATTAAAAATTGTAATGGGTTCGCTGAAAACCTTAACATCAAATGGTTTTAATAAATCTATCCTTGTAATTATTGGCATGATATTTCTTATAGATTATTATCTGTCTTTTAAAAAATAAAAGCATTCTACAAATGAAAAACATTCTACAAACATTATTCGAGAGGTAGAGGAACAAAGTTGAATGATAGAGGATCTAAGTTCATTGATCCGACCAATGTAACACATGCACAAGGATATGAGACAATGTTAGATAAAAAAGAACATAACTGAACTTAGAATAGATGGGTGGATTTAGAGTGTAATAGTGATATGTGGCAATGACCATCTAATTTAGCACCCAGAACAATTGTTGAGATGATGTTAGAGGAACTCTTTCATGGTTCCCTTTGTTTCATAGACTTGAAACGGGAGCTATTCCAGAACATGTTGAAGACATTATTATTTCTTTGAATGTCTTAACAATTAAAAAAATAAAGTCGGGTCATTTCGACTGATTATATATAAAGTTAGAAAATATCCATAAAATCCAAGGAATGTGTCTAATGGTTAAGAACATGTGTTTCCTCCTTGGAGGTTACAGGTTCAAATCCAAAGGGAGTAGGGTATGTATACCTCATGATCCGGATTTAGGAGTGGAACAAACTGATTAACAGACTGAATAAAATAAACACAGAGATATGAAGAATAACACAAATATACAATGAAAACCATCTTTTATTAAATAATGAAATAGGATGAAACTATAAAATTGCAGAACTGAAACACTTGCTTGAATGGTGGTAGCTATCTCTGAGAAGAGATGTGGCTTCTACAAACATCTGTCTGATAAGAATGGATTAAAATGAGGCTTCATAGGCCTTTTTTATATTACTTGTGAATTCCAAAACCCTAGACATCCAAAAACCTAACCCTAGAAGGTGAAACACCAAAAGTCATGTGGGCCCTATGGGTAAGTTGGTGTAATTTGGTACCTTAACTTCCCAGGGTCGTAACTTTTTCATATGACCTCCATTTTAGGCACGTGATAGCCTGTTGGAAAGGTATTTCAGAGAAATACACATTCTGGCATCAAAATCTAACTCCACCTATAGTTTGACTGTGACGAGCCAAAAGAACAATGTTTAGGGCCCCAAAACGGCCCTGGAAGTACATCAAGATGTGCTGACATGAAAACATACAAAATAATCCAATTGGATTAGGCGAGAGGCCACCCATATCCACCTGGAGGATGTCTAGGGCTTCAGACAACCCCAGAAGTGTAGAACCCACAATTACAAAACAGTACAGAAGAACGTGTTGAACAAAAAAATGGACATGAGGAGCCAGTTGGAATGGGTGGGTGGCCACCAATATCCACCTGGATCAATCCTCCCTCCTTAGGAAAAAATGGTCTCCATTGCGTTGATTTCCCCCATCATGTGAGGAAACTTCTGTTGGATTTGGCCCCGGGTGAGTCACTTGCCTTGGTGTAGGAGTTTCCTTGCCTTGACAACCTGATAAAGCTGGATCAGCTGCTGTTGAGTGCCCTTGACCTATGTGTCCACTATTTGATCAGTGGATGCTTGTTCCATGCAGTTAGGGTTGAGCTATATTGGTGTCAGTTGTTCTGTGATCTTGGAGGTGTCTAATAATGGGGATAAATATGGATGAAGGAGGTCCACGTTGAATACTGGATGTAGACCAAGGAAGGTTGGAGTGTTGAGCTCAAAAGAATTGCTACCCCAAACCTTGGTGATAGTGTAAGGCCCATAATGAAGTGGGTGAAGCTTTCAATGGGGCCTGGTGAGACACTCCTTCTGCAAATGTAACGAGACCTTTTCTCCAACTTGAAACTAGTGTGGTACCCTGTGTTGATCATGGAACTTCTTTTACTTAGCATTGGATTTATGCAAAATCTCTTGGACCTATTGGTGGATGTGTTGAATCTGCTCAATGAATCTGGTGGCTTTTTTGATTGCAAATTGATCAGGGGAAGAGTCTATTTGTGCAGTGGAAAGAGGAAGTGCAACATCAATGGGTCCCAAGGGTTGGAATCTTAGACCCACCTGAAATGGGCTATGGTTGATGGAACTATGGAGAGCCTTGTTGTAACTGTGTTGGACATATGGGAGACTCTTCTCCCATGTACGTGGATGCTTAGAATTGTACATGCGCAAGATGTGCACAATCATCCGATTGGCAACCTCTATTTGGCCATCGATTTGGTGGTGGAAAGCAGTGGATTTTGTGAGCTTGGTGTCCAACAAATACCAAAGACTCGACCAAAAGGTGTTGAGGAACCTGATGTATCAGTCAGAGATGATGGTCTGTGGAATCCCAGAGTGGACCCACACTCGTTCAAAGAAGAGATTACCAGTATCTGTCATTATGACATTCTTCTTATAGGCTATGGGGATGACCATCTTCGAAAACCAATCAACGACCACAAACACACAGTCATTTCCTTGCTTGGTGGACGACAAGCTAGACATGTAATCCATTGAGATGGATTCCCAAGGCTTCTTGGGAATAGGAAGAGGGGTGTATAAGTCTTTCTTCTTGATGGTTGGCTTGGAAATGGCACATGCGGTGCAAGATTTGATATAATTTCTTACGTCCTGTCGAAGTTTTGGCCAATCAAAATGTTTTTGAAGAATTGCCACAGTTTTATCCATGCCAAAATGTCCTTCCAACCGACTGTAGTGGGATTCCCAAATCATCTTTGCACACTCACTTGTAGGAACAAAGATATGGCCCAGGTGGCATAAGAGTATGTACTGAATGTGAAAATCAGTGACAGTTGCACCTGTACCCAAGAGCTGATAGGTGGTGGCGAAGTCTGGATCTTGTTGAGAAAGTTGGGGCCACTCAGAAGCTTCATGTCCATAGGAATGGAGCACAGTGGTGAGTGCAACCACATGAGGCCAACTGAGGTAGTCAACGACATGATTGGAGATATTTGTCTTATACTTTATGTTGAGATGGAACTATTGTAGATAGGTGGACCACTTCTGATGGCATTCATTCTGCAATTTCCCTTGTGTCTGTATGTACTGCAGAGTCTTGTGATTAGTGTGTATGATCGTCTCTTTCCCCAAAATGTAATGTTTCCATTGACGACGGTCTTATACAATGGAATGCATTTCCTTGTCATAAGTGGGGTATTTCCGAAGAGTATCAAAGAGTGTCTCACTATGGTATGTCATCAAATGCCCGTGCTGAGTGAGAACTGTGCCCACAACATAGTAAGATGTATTAGTGTCAATCTCGAATGGTTGTTGCAGATCTGGCAAGGAGAGTACTAGAGTTGCGCACAAGAGATGCTTCATATCATCAAATTCTCGTTGCTTCTCTTTCCCCCACACGAACTTGGCCCTACCACCACCCTTGGTCACTTGACTGAGGGCCCATGTAATATGGGAGAATCCCAACACGAACCGTCGGTAGAAGTTAGCTAGTCCCAAAAATATCTGAAGCTCGGTTAGTGTGGTCGGGGTTGGCTAGTCACATATGACTTGGATATTAGTTGGATCAACATGTACCCCATGCTCATCAATAATGTAGCCCAAGTATTGGACCTTGTTCATTCTAAAAGAGAATTTTTCCAAGTTGGCATAAAGCTTGTGCTGCCGCAGAGTGCTCAAAACCTGTTGAATATGTCGCTTGTTCTCCTCCCTCGTTCTGTTGAATATGAGGATGTCATCCAAATATACTACCACAAAGGAGTTGGTGAAGGGTCTCAATACAACATCCATCAACCTCATGAAAGTGGTTGGTGCATTTGTTAAGCCAAAGGGCATGACTAGCCATTCGTAGAGACCTTCTTTAGACTTGAAGGCTATCTTCCACACATCAGTTGGTTCGATGGGAAACTGGTGGTAGCCAGACTTTAGGTCAATCTTGTTGAAGAACTTTTCCCCCTTGAGTTGGTAAAGAAGGTCATCAATCTTGGGAATGGGGTAGCGGTTCCTGACTATGATTTTGTTTAAGGCGATGTAATCAATGCAGAGCCGCCAAGTCCCATCCTTCTTCTGCATCAATACAATCGGGCTTATGCAAGGGGAGGATTCGGGTCTAATGTGCCCCTTTTGAAGAATCTCTCGGATCTAACACCCGATTTCGTCATTCTCCATCAGCGAGCGCTGATAGACTGGTCCATTAGGTAGAGGTGCGTCGGGGGTCATATCAATTGGATTCTTGACTTGGCAGTGTGTCGGTACCCCTGTAGGTGAGTAGAAGATGTCTCTGTATTCTTCCACGATCCCGTCCATTTTCTTCTCTTGCAAAGAGAGGTGTTGTGTAGAGGCCACGGATGTGGCGATGACCTTTTGCTTACTGTGAGCATGGATCACAAAGAAGACAAACTTCCTGGTCTGTGAAATGACCTTACTGCATTGCTTAGCAGAGATTAAAGAAACAACAGTAGGCGACGCTATCTCTGGGATCCTATACAATTGTCTACCTGAAGTAATAATAAAACTGCAGGGTATAGACTCATACACAACATGACGCTTCCAAAAATATGGTTGTCCTAAAATAACATCACAAACTTCAAGGGGAGCAATATCACACAATACCTCATCTTTGAAAGGCTTGATGTCATAAGGCAGACGACATTGTTGGCTGACACGAAGATCTCTTCCTTGGCAAAGCCATCCGATGGTGTAGGGTTGTGGGTGTGTTGTCATTGGCAGGTCCAGCCGCTTGAATACCTCTGCTAAAATCAGGTTCTTCTGACTACTGCTATCGACAATGAAATGAAGTGGATCCCCCTTGACCCACATCTATGAGTGAAAGAGGCGTTCCCCTTCCTCTGGTTCTTCTGGTTCACTTGGTTAGACTTTGGTGGTAGCGACATTGGCACTGGGTTCAACATCGATAATCTGCTTCCCTCCTTCAGGATTTGACTCGAAATCATAATCGGCCTCTGATTGAGAAGCCTTCAGCTCGACCACAAGGGACTACTTGGAGCGACATTCTTCGGTGTTGTGCCAAGGACTATTATGGTACTCACACCATTTTCCTATGTCCTTCTTCATCTTCTCATTGCCCTTCTTGTGTTGTGGCTTGGACTGGTTGTCCTAAGGGAGGCTATCTAGAATTGGTCCCTTGTTGTGTGGGTTGGGGCTGCCTTTGCCCTACTTCGGCTCTGAGGGGTTTGCAGATCCAAACTCTCACCTTTTCTACTTAAATTTTTGCCTGATCTTAACAACGTATCTATAAGTCGTGCCCAATGAGGCGATGTCTAGGAACTCCATTTCTGTTTAAATGTATCTATGCAAATAGCTGCGGTATTTGAGCACCAGATGACGCTCAGAGTCTTTGATACCTAATTTTGTGCATAGGGTATGGAAAATATTGGTGAAATATGGTATTGTCTGGTCCCTTTCTTGACGTATGGTGGTCCATCTGGTGTACTAGTCCTCATAGCTTCCAACATGGTAGTACTATTATTTAATGGTGTCCCGGAAGGAATCCCATGTAGGGGCCACCAAAAACATTGTATATTCCTCCATGGCCCTTTGCTCATAGTAATTATCCCGCCAATATTTAACATGTGGAATGGCCTTGAGAAGTGCAAAAGTGATATTTTCCCTGTCAAAAAATTTGTGGACCGAAAAATATCCTTCGAGTAGATTCGACCATTTATCTACAACATCCGCATTTATCAGTCCTTCAAATAATGGAATATCAAAATTTACAATTACCTTGAAGGGGGTTGCATGGCCGCTTGATGAAGATGCTTCTCCTGTGGGTAGTCGTCGAAGGATCTGCATGAAGTTTTCCATCATTTCGTTCCTTTGTCGCGTGAGGGCTTCCTCGAGAAACATTTTAATAGGACCTCCTGCTCCATCATTTTTCTTTTTGTCCCCCATGGGTTGTTTTCGGGCTCGGCGCGACCAATATTGTAATGGATCGATTGGTTCGAGTCCCAACTTCTTGTACCCAGATCTTGTCGGGGACATGCACGAAGAAAAATAAATGAAGAGTAGATCGCTCGGATACCACTGATCCAGATTTAGGAGAGGAACAAACTAATTAAAAGATTGAATACAATAAGCACAAAGACATGAATAATAACACAAATATCCAGTGAACAATATCTTCTATTAAATAATGAAATAGGTTGAAACTGTAAAACTGCAAAACTGAAACACTTGCTCGAATGGTGGTAGCTATCTCTGAGAAGAGATGTGGCTGCTACACGCATCCGTATGAGAAGAATGGATTACAATGAGGCTCTAGAGGCCTTTTTGATATTACTCATGAATTCACAAACCCTAGAAATCCAAAAACCTAACCCTAGAAGGTGAAACGCCAAAAGTCATGTGGGCCCTATGGGTAAGTTGGTGTAATTTGGTACCTCAACTTCCCTGGGTCATAAATTTTGCATACGACCTCCGTTTTAGGTGCATGATAGCTCGTTGGAAAGGTCTTTCAGATAACTACACATTTCACAGTCAAACAATGACTCAATCTACATTTTGATTGTGGCGAGCCAAAAAAAAAACGTTTATGGCCCCAAAATGGCCCTAGAAGTACAACAAGATGTGATGACATGAAAACATACAAAATAAGCCAGTTGGATTAGGCAAGGAGCCACTTGTATCCACCTAGAGGATGTGTGGGGATTTATACAACCCCATAAGTGTAGAACCCACAATTACAAAGCAGTACAGAAGAACGTGTTGAACAAAAAAGCGGACACAAGGAGCTAGTTGGAATAGGTGAGTGGCCACCAATATCCACCTGGATCACCTCATACATTTTAGTAGTAAAATCGCTGAGAGGTCCTTTATCCCACAAACAAGGGGGTCCCATACACCAATTTGGTGTCTCGCTTGGTCGTGACCTTAAAAATGTTATTTTTGCCTTCTAGATTCTACTTGGTGTTATGTTTTAATGCCAAATAGTTAACTTGAAATGATAATTTGACTGAAACAAAAACTTATAGCTTGGTCATGACCTTAAAAATGTTATTTTTTCCTTCTAGATTTTACTTGGTGTTATTTATTGTTTTAATGCCTACTTTGTGTTAATTATTGTTTTAATGCCAAATAGTTAACTTGAAATGAGAATGTGACTGCAAAATTTTTTTATCATCTTATATTGATGGCTTGTTAGAGGAAATGTTAAAAATCCAAGGAATGGGTCTAATTGTTAAGAACATTTGTTTCCTCCTTGGAGGTTACAAGTTCAAATCCAAAGGGAGTAGGGTATGTATACCTCCGTATACTTTAGCATTAAAATCATTATTAAAAAATAAGAAGCATCCCATTGGAGAGAGGAGAAAAAGAGGATGAAAATTGAAGTATATTGTTAAAACAATGCAAATTGTAGCATATTGTTAGAACTTCTGGGTTCCCTCTTCTTCTCCTTGTTTTTCAAGTTTTCGTCATTGCAGCCACAACCATCTTACATCTCATCTTCCAAGTTATACAATTAGGTATATAATTATGATTTCGTGTGTAATTCTTGAATGTTGATCTATACAGTCTAAATCCCGAACAAGTGCACTATCTTGATAAAATGTGAATTTCGGTGGCTTTGTTAACTTGTACAAGTTTATGTGGATAACAAGAAATAACATATTACCCTCCTTTGTTAACAAGGTTGTTGCATAGTCCCATTTTGTGGGCATAAATTCTCTATGTATGTACACCATTTTTTTGTGTAATCTTGATTAATATAGATGTCTATCCAAAATTGAATAGTAGAATGGATATTTTAGCTAGTAGTTGTTTTGTTCTTGGCTTTGAAATCACTATGCATAACACCTAACTACCTATGATTTAACCAAGATATATTTTCATGGTCCTTCCAAGGCATACTCAATCTTGTGGAAAACATGTAGCTAGCAATCTAATCATCCCCCCCTTAAATATTCTTTCCACAAATCCCAACAAAGAACTAAGGGAAGAGCTTTGAATTAAACTATAGGATATTTCTCAAACCCTTTGAGTGGGCTTTGCTAGAAATCCACCCCCCCCCCTTCCTATATCCACCTCATCCAACTCGCTTAGCAATGTCTTCTTCGAACTAAATGAAATATCCTTAACTCTAGCTAGGTCTTTTTTTAAATATTTCAATAATAGGAGAAAAATGTTTTTCCATGATTTATTTACCTTTGGAAATTGCAAGTCAAATTGGTTGCTCATAAACTCCTTTGGTAGGAATTTTTTCTCTAATTTTAGCCTCCAACACCACATAACCTATCTCATCCTCATTTGGAATTCTTTCTGTGGGAAAGTGCACCTTAAATGTCCATATAGGTGGCATATGAAACACTTAAATGGAATCTTCACATAATTATTCTCCTCTCTATGATACCTATCTCCAACTTGAATATATATACCCTCCAATAGATCATCACCCATATTCATCTCCACACAATTTTTCATCATGGATGTTCTATCCAATGTTCCTGTTTTCTCACCAATATCCAACATTCTTCCCAACTTATTACCAATCAAACTTAGGGCCTTCTTTAACCAAATTTCCAAGGGAAGTGAATGGAGATCCACCCATAGAGGTTGGATATCTCCATGCTCTCTCATAGGATCAAATATATGCATCCACTCCTTAAGAGATAACACCGAGCTATCTCAATACCATTTACCTCTCAAAATGTTCTTCTTACCCATTGTCAATTGAAACACAAAAATAATTCATCCTCTTGCTAATGAATGGAAGATAGGTTTCCTTTAAACCTTTTTAATTCAAATGCTCATAGGATTCTTCAATATTAATCTACCATAAAAGTTTCCATCCAGAGCTATGGCCTAGTACAACTGCACTTGCTTCAACACTACATCCTAACCCATTATCGACTTCATCCCTACCTATCAGAGCTTAACACTCCTAGGCTTCTTCAACTTCCTCTTGACCAACCCCTCCATTCTAAAAGTAGGATTCCTGTTAACATCACCCTTATCTAAGATAACCTATGTATCTTGATTGTTCTTCTTAATGACCCTCTCTTGTATCCCACACCTCTTAGCATACTCTTTACAACTTGAATCTGCCTCCCTTGATGAAACCACCAAGCCATCATTGATGTTCTTGGAGACCTTGATGTGACTGACCTACCACCTTCTATATGATAGATCCCTTTGTTTCTTTCCATAATTTTTGTTTCATCCATAATTGACCTCTAGTACACTACCCAAGAAAGCTATGAAACATACCAAGTCTTGTTAGAAATAATAGGTGTGCTCGTTTAACCATAGACAATAAAACAATATTGTTACCCAACCATAGGCCGAAGCCACCCACGAACACCTTAACCTTGACAGAGAGAATAATTTCGAAAGCAACCCTAGAACCAATAGCCAATCAATGTAGTGTACCTCTCTCCAGAGCGGGCAAAAATTCCAAACCATAACCAAGAGAAAGTCCAAGCCTAAAACCAGAAATACAAGTTGCAGTAGTTGTAGCTGCAGCTACTCTCCAGACTTACGCACTTACTAAATTTCTGCAGTTCGCATTAGATTTCTGCAGTTGCGAGTTGTATGTGTCCAAATGAGCTCTGACATCCTGTATTTATACTACTCTTCCTTAGCTTTTTGGGTCGACTTCTCTTTCTGGAGGCTAAAAACTCAATATTAATTATTTTCTTTAGCCGACTTGTCTTCTAGGGTTATGTCTAGTGCTTTAGGGTTTCTTCTTGCTTCCCAGAATATTTTATTCTTGTTAGGGTTACACGTGAAGGTTTAATACCTCCCGCAACTACCATAATATCAACAAGTCTATCATCCCCTCACAAACCACGTGAAAGAACATATTCATCTAATGTACTATGAAGACAATACAAAGTCTAGGAGTAATAGTGCAATCAATGAAGGAATGAAGTATCCCTCATGCTCATTAGATTAAGGTCTAAATTGAGCCTATGTGATTTTTCTTGACATTACATTTAAAACGGTGTTCCACGTTGTACTAATATTGTTGCATTGTTAAATTTTTTAGTCTTTGAACAAACATGAGAGAAAACTATATTAATTCATCATTAGTAGGCAATGTTATACATGCAATTCCAAATTTACAGGTGCTTAAATCCCAACTACATAACCCATAAATGTTTAAATGGTCGAGCATAGGCCAACCTAGAAAATCCTTTGGAGGGAAAGAAAGACTCAATGGGCAATCTGATAGTGACTATGGTCATCTGTGTATTATTGCAGAAGTGGTTGAAGAGACTTCAAGCCTCTGACATCATGAAAATACCTTGGGTTTGGAATCTATGTAATTAACAAAATAGAAACTAAGAAAAAATAAGATAATTTTATTTTAAGAAAAGAATTATATATAAATTATTTATTGTAAATTGGATGCATATTGAGTGGTTGAGAGGAAAATTGTTATCCTCTCCATCTAGATTTAAAGAAAAAAATTATATATAAAATATTTGTTGTCAATTGATACATACGAGATTCAAAATCTATCTTTCTCTCTCTATATATATAAACAATTTAAAAAATAAAAATAAAAAAATTATCAATTGAACTTAATTTAAATGAGTGGTCATTCTTTCTATCTAAGTTCAAATTTTGCTTTATGACATGTTTCCTTGATTGCTAAGTCATTCATTTATTATTAAATTAACTTTAAATTCTAAACAAGAACAAACCATCAATAATTTTAAATTCTAAATAATAACAAACCATCAATAAATTTTCAGAAAATCAATTTTAAAATTTCAACAATATATTTTATTAATATTTAATTCACCCTTCTTTTTTTAAGCTGTGCATTAAAAATGCCAAATATATTCCTTTTGTAGCTTTATTTGTCTGTATAATATTGAATTTAATAAGCCCCATTTATGATTGTATAATATTGAATTTAATAAGCCCCATTTATGATTGTCTATCCTTTTTAGAATTTCTAAAGTAACCAAAGACTTTGAACAAAAGTCACTTCTGTAGAGGATCAACATGGTGATCCCGCACCTTAGAAATTTTGCTTTTTATAATAATTCTCGGAACTTTTCATAAAGAGGGAACCTACTTTAAAGACTATTTTTGCATTTTTATAATAATTCTTGGAATTTCGATGTGACTTAAGCCACGCGGAGTCCGCAAGGCAGGCCCAATCTTTTTGAAGTAATATCCACATACGAAGTTTTTTCATTCGAAATTATATACGAGACAAAAAGATCACATAAAGATTTACAACAACGAGAGAGAAACATATGTAGGAAGCAACAAGTTCTTCTAAATATCTTGAAAGCTATTTGGCTCGAGGCCTCATTTGAAAGTTATTGTACCTAGTAGGTATTTGGTAGGATCTAAAGGAATCTTAGAACGTTTGTGAAAACTCCCTTCATAACTAGGTATTTGGTAGGTACATTGACCTATAGGAATCTTGGAACGTTGGTCAAAACTCCCTCCATAAAGGCACTCAACTTTAGGTTTTGAAAGTTCATCCATCATTTCTTGGAATTTCAACATCTTGAGAAGTAAAAGAATCATTGATATAACATTAGTGATTGAGTTTATCTTTCACCATAAGATTCTCCTTATGTAGAGATCTTTCCTTCATGGGTATGGGCTTTCATAAGATCTTTAATGAACTAGCCCTCAAAACCCACAAAGCGACTCTCTTGTCCAACTCCACTTGAAATCATAAAAACTAAGAATTAGTTATAAAATCTATCAGATTGCTTGTTGCCACCTTGTGACCAAAATGTAATTAGAATAAAACCATATGCTAACAATCATATTTCATCATCAGTGACATAACATCAATATCAATAGAATGAACCACTTGCTAAGAACCACATGTCGCCATCAATAACATATCATCAACATGAATAACATAAACCACATACTATCAACCATATATCATTGTGAGTAATACAACATCAACATGAGTATAATAAATACTCATGCTATCAATTGCATGTCATTACGAGTAACATATCATCATCATTCTTAACCACATGTTCATTCTTAGGTCATTATGTGTTTACACAATCATAAACCAACTAGATGCAATGATGGATCCTACATGCACTATTCATCATGATATATGCATTAAGTAATGCCAAAAACCTCTTTTCAACACGTCATATTATCAACTTTCAAAAAATCATGATATAATCTTGTCATGATAATCAACATTGAACATAACATAAGTGGAAACATTACAACTAATAAAATACATAAGAAAATGAGAACTGTAAAAATCCTATTTGAAACCATAGTGAAGGACCATCCTAAATGTTAGTCTGATATCTGGATTAATTGGTACTAGGTTCCCAAGTCCTTGGTTGCCTATAATAGAGACATGGCACTACACCCTCTTTCCTCCCCACTTGTGGTATCATATCCCTTTCTACTCCGTGGTAACTTTTTGGTGGATTTTTATATTAATGGATTTCTTTTTTGCACATAATTCCTTATAAAACTAAGGCACACCATGGTAATATCCATATGGTGATACCTAGATCATAACATTCCCGTCATAATTCTAGGACACAACTTGGACTCATATCCATTCACTACTTGGTCCTTTGTATTGGGCTCTGTACTAGAAATACTTACAATATATTTTACATATTTGCATCACAAAGTCAGTATCATTTAGTTCACCAGGCTTGACACCTATTTATAAATTGCAACAATGTAACATGTGTAGGATTCAATCTGACATAGTCCATGTGCTAGAACCATGTTATTACATTCCCACCCCCTTTGGAATAGAAGAGTCCTTGGTACACCTTTATTTTCCAACAATGAGACATATATAGTTATCATTCTTTATCTATATATGCAATAATATCCTCTCCAATGCTAACTTGCATTCATTGGTTGAACAACAAAGTACCACTATGATATGTTGAACAACAAGAATGTTGTGGCCTTGTTACGGAAGGTGATTCTTAATATTCTCGATGAAAACAATTTAATGAACTAAAACAAATAGACAATTAGCAAGGACTATACAACCAATAAGCCTTGTTTTCAACAAATAAGAACTAAACTAGCACAGCCGCTAACTCGCGGCTGGTGAACGCCGAAAGGCTTACAGCAAAGGAAATTCGAGGTAGAGGAAACACGCAGACAGTTGATTAAATCCGTGATAGCATGGAAACGTGGCTTGTTTAATACGTGTAATTTCCAATAATGAAGTTGAAGGAGTGCTTGCTAAACGTGGTAATCTCAAAGTTTAATTATTTAAACGTGGCAATCATATGATGTTACAGTAATTTCTTAATATGATTAGGTAAATGTTAAAAAGTAAACAGGTTAATTGATGCATTCATAAATGCAAGGAAGTTATCAACAATAAATCTGACTCATTGATTTTGGAGGACGACTAAGAATATACCGGCATCTTCAATGTGTAGCCATCATATTATAATTTAAGATTAAAAGATCATTAATTGTGCCCATCTCCAATAGGTATACGCTTTTCAGCGTAATAAAACCAATAGAAGTCAAAACAATTTAATAAGAAATTATCTATTCTAACACAATTGTAGTAGTCCCCCATCCTAGTACAAAGTAGGTCTTTTGTTTCTAATGTAAATCAAGTTGTTGGCCATACACCAAATTGGTGTATGAGACCATCTCTACCCAACAATTTCACTGGTGAAGTCTATGGAGGTATACATACCTTATCTCTTTTTGGATTTGAACTTGTAACCTCTTAGAAGGAAACACATATTCTTAATCATTAAACCCACTCATATATATATATATATATATAAAAGATGTTCCACTCTTATAATGTAATAATTTTATAATATTATACAACATGTTGTATTTTATTAAATACAAAAAAAAATGTTATAAATCAATTTCATTTTAGTCAAGGTTAAAAATTAATTAATAATTTTAATAATGATTACAAATCTATTCTATAAATCATATCACTTTTGTTTATCCAATTAAAAATTAAAAATTTATAATATTTATATCATAGGAATATACTACGCATTTTTTTATCATATCACTTTTGTTTATCCCATTAAAATTCTGTGATATTTATATACTAGAAATATCCTTTCACTTTATATTCAT
>ML877365.1:16185-34080 GCA_009831015.1 Picea engelmannii | reverse complement strand
CCTCTATTAAAATCATTTTAGATGATGATATAGAGACATATTACTAATTTTCTCCATGCCAGACAACTGAGAGACTTTGATTGTAGCTATGAGAACTTCAACACCTATAGGAACCCTAAAGTTTGATGGTGTTAGTAACATCTTAATGAATGAGGAGTTGCGATGTAAATCAATTACAGAAAACCATGGAGGAGAATATATAACTTTATTTGATCGAGGTTATGAAGGTCGTTCAAGGTCAAGAGACATATCAAAATCGAGAAGAGACAGGCTCACTAGTTATCACTGTGGAAAACTAGGACACATAAATGAGTATCAAGTATAGAAGCGATAACAAAAGGATCAAAAACCATCCAGGACAAATAAAAAATCAATCATCATGAATGAAGGTGATACTATTGTTGTATTTTCATATAATGAGGTTTTATTTATTGTTTCAATGGAAGATGCATTTGTATATACCTCTAGTTGTAGCATTGATTGGATTCTTAACTTTGAGGCATCTCACCATGTAACCCAAAGTGTTGTAAGAAATCTTACCCTGTACACAGGATAAGCTCCCCTTTGGACCAAGACCCTTATCTTTGGTCAAAAGACGGAAGAGAACAAGTGGTTACTACTTTCCCTGTAGATCTAACTAGATCAATCAAGAAATATAGAAGAATAATGATGTGGCATACCTTGTTGTGATTTTCATGCTCATTGCTCCAATCCGTAGGCTTGATATCCAAGATCCTGAATGCAAATGAAACCCTACAAATACTAGAAAAGGAACACTTCTTCCTTCTCTAGATGACTATATAAATAAAATCTATCTATGAGGATTGAAAATACAATAGAGAAGAAAATGTAGAACACGTGAACTTGAATGGAATAGGACAAGTTGATATTAATTGGAAATCCAAAGAAATCATTACAAATCATGATTGACGATACAATATCTCCAGCAATCTCTCCTCGTCCAACCCCTTGCACGAATATTGAAATCAAAATGTTGAATTCTTTCCCAGGATCAAAGATTTGATACCTCAAATATTCCCCCCTTCACCATGGAAAGGATCATTATATATGATTTGGAGGCTTAACCACCATGGAGAATATCACTCACTAGATCCACTAAATTGGGATCTCCAAGATTTTTAGGGGGGGGGGGATCTCTCAAGATCCACCAAATTAGGAATTTGGTTTGAGAAAATATCTCAACCATCCATGAGATTCTCAACTTCTCCTTGAGATTAGGAAACTAAATGTGAGGTGGATTCTCACACTAAATTAATTTTCTTTTTATGAATAATTCATGTGCACATAGTATTTTGACCTTCATATGATATATTTATCCTCCACATTGACTAGGGATTGTGATAAATGTTATTTCATGGTGTCAAGGTGTTTTTACACTTACTAAAGTGCATGCGACACTTAGTAAGGTGAAAATGACACTTTACGACACTTGTGAAACTTAGACGTAAATAGGTGTGACACTTAAGTGTGACATTTTGGTGTGTAAAAGATGCCCCCTAAAGTGTGAGGTCATAAGAGAAACTGATGGATGAAACACTTTATAAGTTATGACATGCAAGGGTGTTGGAGTAGGAGAACCTCGAAGAAGCTACAAACAATCATTAGTCAGTATACAAATATATTCCATTTCTGAGGCAAGCATACCTATTCTCGGAATATGAGATGACTCAAAGCATGGCCTCCAACCAATACACTATGAATCCATGAGAATAATGACTAAGGATATGGCCACCAAAGACACAATGTGGATCCATACATCTATGACATGAACTAATCGCATCCACGCAAAATATACAGTGGAGCTACGAGATGACAAAACATAGCCACGAATCAATACAATGTGGATCTATGTGATAGTATATATATCAACAAAATTTCCATCATGGTGATTGTACTGAAAAGTTTTACATGCTCAAATGATCTCCATTGCAACCTGGGAAAAGAACATAACAAAGAAACTTCCCAACCCAGGGTCTTCGTCATGATCCCGATGCAGTACTAATCTATCCATGTGAATATATTATTTGATATCAAACATGGTAGAAACCACTTAATTACCAGTAATTGAGGTATAACATTAACAAGTGCAAGGGAAATCACCAACGATCGCAATGAATCCCAAGGTACCCTAGTAAATTCCAGCGAATGTGAATAAATTAGCTAAGGTTGAACATTCGTGGAATCATATGATCAGAGATCAATGATGTAAACCTATTTTATAAAGTGAGGACTCCTTCCATTGAGGCATATAGGTCACTAGTTTCTAAGTCTAATTCCCAGATAATGTACTGAAGTCGAAAGGAACAAACTCATCGAAGGAGGGCCATGATGTATCCCCATTGTTGACATGAAATTGACACAAGAAAGGAGGGCCATGATGTAATATGGAGAATCGAATGAATATGGACTGACACAAGAAACAAAAATTGGTAATATTGCAGATGGATGGTTTGAAGTGAAACTTCTCTTGAACATGATGAGGCACGACAACTGACTTGGAAGCATTGACTTGATGAGTACCAAGAACATAATATGACGACAACAAGAGAATTCTTCGACTGGAATGAAAAAACTATAACAAAACATGGCATTGGTATGACTCAAAGACAAGAATATTACCCAACTGTAAGATGAGACACAAACAGGTGCCATGTTCAAGGGCGACAATAGCTGCCATAAAGGAGTCCAAAACAATTGATCCAATTCCTTCAATTTTTCCCCCATCATGATTGATGAGTACCTATTTCTCATTTAATGAGATCAAGTAGGATAATAGGTGCTCGGTATAGCTCATCCTTCATATGATTCCTTCGACATATGTTTAACAAACCTGAGGAAGAAGGGGTTTGGTCCCGTATGGGTCCTAGAGATTGGAATCACATAGGTCCTTCAATGCATAATTTTACGAGCCCAAAGAAGGTAAATTCGATGATTTTTCATGTTTAGAGAGTTTGAAAAGAACTTAAATATGACTCCATGGATGACGTTTTTGTAAATTTAGTCTCCCAATCCCAAAAAAAATGTAAAACAATACAGGAGAACTCTTCTCATCATGCTTGATTAGAGTAGTCATTTTTCATAATTAGTCTGATGAGGCTAAAAAAGAGATAAACTACAACTCAAAAGGTTCCCTTTCAAACCTTTTAATGAGTGTGAAAGTAAGCAAGATCACTCAAAAATCTTTTCATGTTTAGGGAATCTGAATATATCTTAAAGGAGACTCCAAAGAGTTCATTTTTCATGTATATTTTACAAGTCTAAGAAAGAGATAAAAGTGTAATCGATAATATATTCTCATGTATTAATGAGCATGAGAAAGAATAAATACTGAGCTCGGTACTTCCCAATGCAATGTCCAAAGGCTTTGAATGGAACCCATGGATAGTTGGTACTTTTCCCCCAGTTGTGTCATAGAAACTAGTGGCTTCGCTCCAGCATGATGTCTAGAGGCTGGAGATCTGCTCCCGATCAAGCTTCATTTAATCCATAGACTCTTGTCCTAATGCCAATTTCTATACCCAATAGACTCTTCGTTACTAATAGGAAAAATTTCACCAAATGAAGAAAGAGGATCAATCGGCATAGGCAGATGAAATGAATGTTAAGTTAAGAGATATAGTGAAAGACTCGACTCAATGTTTATGAGATATGGAGAAAGACTCGACTCAATTCTTATGAGATCTAGTGAAAGACTTGACTCAATAGTTACGAGATCTATTGAAAGACTCGACTAAATAGTTACGAGACTTAGCGAAAAACGTGAATCAAGGGGAGAGTCATTTGTTTCATTTTTTAATGAGATTGACACAGAAAAATAACTTTTCTCATGACATCTGGGTTCGATTCCTAGACATTTGGGTTCATACCAGACATCTGGGTTCGATTCTCATACCTTTGTTTCATTTTTTAACGATCTTGTCACAAAGAAGAAAATTATGCTCGCAAGGTAGGTTTCACTTTTACACAAGCTTGAAATTATAAACTATGCTTGAGGCCCTCTGTTTCATTTTTTAATGAGCTTGACACATAACATGAACTCTACTCGAACTTGGTTTCATTTTTTAACGATCTTGAAATTAGAAAAACTATGCTCATGACCTCTACTTGATCATGGCTTCCAAGAGGACAATTCTCTAGAAGGAATACATGCCAAGGGACAAACCTCAATCATGGCTTCCAAGAGATATTCACTAGATGACAGAACCATACTCTAAAAGGAATACATGTCGAGGACCATGATAGGGGTAGGGATATCAAACTCTAATAACCCTATCGAATAGATTACCATGTCAACTACTAGATCTAAATCAGAAGAAGGGAGACATTCCTTCTCATTCGGAGTTGAATGCATGGGACAGGTTGCGACATAATTTACCTATGACGGGGAGAATGTTTCTATCATATAACGATAGTTTAGGGAAGTCGGATGGTTGACCTTCATATTAGGTTCAATGAATGAAAATTGGTCTATGGTCACTATGTTTCCATTTTGAGGGAAACACATCACTCGAAAGAGGGTAGACACAAGATCCTTCATAACATCAACATAGTCTCTCTGGAGGAGAAAATTAAAATCCAAGGGGTTGTAGACTACCATCACATAAATATAGACATTTTTCCATCTTAAAGTAACAGGAAACTAAGGAAGGATCCCTAAAGGTTGACTATCCCTTCTGTTAAAAGCCAACAAATTCTAAGTCACCAATGCAAGATGAGGAGAACCAAAAGGTTGTCAATCAATGGAGGATATAATATAAGATGATGCACCTTCATCAATAATAGTCTGAAGAATTTCCTTACAAAAAACATGAACAATGATTTGGAAAGGTATATAAGAAGGAAGATGAATATTTGACAGTGCACCCTAATAAAAAAGAATGGCCACATTACTCGGAGGGGGTTCCATTGAAACAGGTGTAGTGGCCCCTTGTCTGGAAGAATCCGTAGAAACAAGAAAGACCTAGGAAACATATTTACTCTTCCTAGGATGAGTGGGATCTACCAAGGGTGATATTGGATAGACCACTTTAACTTCGCTCTCCAAGGGGAGAGTGGGATCGATCGAAGGTGAAATCAAATCGATCACTTGATCGACCGACTCAACTGATGATGGAACTCAATGGATTACCTAATCAACCAGATTGACCAATGATGGAACTGGATTGGCCATTTCATCAACCAATGGTGGGTTGGGATATGGAAGTTGTTTCTGGACATCAGTAATATTTTCCAATAGATATGAAGCCTCATCCATATGAGAGTAGAGGTAAATTCGATGCATCTCCTTACATAACAAGTAAGAAAATTTTACTTTACCCTTATTACTTCAAACCTAATTATCACTAATTGATGGTTTGTCATCAGCATGAGCTGCAGTGGATAATGACACAGGTTGAGAAACCTAAGACCACACTTCTACAACCTTCAGAATACCAAAGAAATCCTTAAGAAGGTGGTCACCCTTACAAATACTGCAAGGTAATTTGGGCTTGCAATGTTTCTTGGTAGACTTGTCAACATTATCAACACTCCCAGCATGATGAACAATAGTTGGTTGATCACTTCCAACATATCTTGTAGTGATTGTAAGTTTCCCCCCTATCTTATTTGTCTTCTTCTTAATCTTCATTTTCTTCTTCTTCTTATCCACTTGGTTACTAGCTATAGATATTTCACTAGGTGAAGAGGAAGAACAGGAAGAATACCCTATAGGATAAGAAGGAAAAGGATAGACATGAGTTTGATGGTCCTGGGGTGGAGTACTTATGGATGAAGCACTAGGAGCATTTACGTTCACCAGAGTGGGAAACAACCAGACTAGTAACCCAATGGTGAGTAGGAAGAGTCAAAGTAGCGATATAAGGAGGACCAACGTGTCCCACAGAAGGAGAAACAAACAATATCCTGGGAAAATGGGTTCCTTCATTGGTAGTTCCAGGAACTAATTCCATAGACACTGACTCAACCCTAAGGTATTTCTAGGGAAAAAAAACAACACACGCTAAAAAATTATAGGGAGAAAATGAAATAAACAAACCTTTTCACAGTGAATGTGCTAGTTGGTGATGAAATCCAATGTCGCATGATTAATATGAAAAATGGGTTAAGTTAGAGTGGGTGGATCAGTTACTTTGGCGACCTGATTAATGGACTTACTCCTTGGTGCAAGTTCCCTCACAGTCTACCCATGGGTTACCCTCCAAGGATCCCGAGTGAGTTTGACCAATGTCTAACCAAGGTACAACAAAGAATCCCCTTCGTCATCACCTTGTGTATGAACCCTAAAGATAAATTCCACTAAGGTTACCAACTCACAGTCAGCCTTCGGGTGAGTATAGTCAACAGTCGAGATCGAACGTATGGGAAGGATATCAAGTCTGAAATTCTTTTGGAGGATTGAAGAAAATAGGACCGGTAAACTCTAGAGGACCTCAAATGGATTCGATATTCGTGAAGAACCAAGGCCTAATTAAACTAATGACACTTCAAGAAGAACCCAAAATATATGATCTTTCCACTACGTGTGGTTAAGCTTAAGAGGGGTAATCTCCACTACTCTCCTACACACGACCTCATTTTTAACCCCTTTGTGAGAGGGGGGTCCCAGCTATGCTTATATGAAAATTGGATTTTCCCTCCCTATCACAAGATTCTATGTTTTTTTATGGCTTTGAAAATTTATTCTCAACACCTATTCCAAATCCCTACACTTAAGATAATGTAGATTTGTAGAACCCTACAAAGAAAAAATTCTAAATAGATTTTAATTAGGGATTTGACTTTTAGGTTGTTGCTTACTCAAGGGTATGGAACTAAAACTAATGATATTCGTGACTTCGAATCCAAAAAAATGCAAAGGAATGATATGAAAAACTTTATTTTCGTTGAAAACTATATATGGAAAGGAGAAGAGTCTTTTTCCATTCCCAAATGCATAAACCCAATGCAGTTTACTAATGCAAACTACAAACATATACCACCCAAAACTTTGAATGCAATCAATTTCTGTTCATTTTATTATAAATGCAATGAACCTAAATCAAATGCAAGAATCCAATGCAGATACAAAGGAATATGAAGTAAAAAGATCGAACAAGAAATGTACTCAAAACTGACGAGAACTAAGAGAAACTAAGTGTGACATAACTCACTCAATAAAGAACTCAAAAAATCGACAAGAAATCACAATGTGAGAATGCCTCCAACAAGAACCCAAACAATGAAAATAGAAAGAGATAATCACTCAAAAACCATTTAAAATGGGCAGCAAGAAAAGGCATTCAAACTAGGTTGTGGTAAGCAAAAGAATCTCAATCATTCAAAAGAGAAATATGTTATAAATAATATTGAAAATAAATTCAATACCAATCAAACCTTTTCAGACTTCTTCCAATAAATGATATAATTGAAAACATCACGAGACAAAGACCAAACTAGTGAAAAGCAAGGTGAGCCAATATTGAAACTTATAATAGGTTTGCATGAAACATCGGGTGGCTTCGCCAGGGATGAGATCTTTGTGTCAACCAACAATGTCGATTGTCATACGCTATCCATCCCTTCAAGGATTAGGTATTATGTGATGTTTCCCCACTGGATTTCTGTGATGTTCTCTTGGTCTAGCCATATATGTGGAAGTGCCATGTTGTTTATGAGTATCGACCTCGTAGTTTCATTGTTACTTTGGGGGTTCATCTCTACAGAATACCAGAGGTATTTCCAACTATTGTCCCACCTAAACAATTCCGTAATGTAGTATCTCATACTGCAAAATTCATCTTCCTCGCAATCTATTCGAAAGGTGAACAAAAAGATATTGCAACCACCATGGTCTCGGACCAAGCACCTTCTATCCAACAGAAGCAGGTCGACAAGATTACAGCAAAGCACAAAAATTACTTCTGCACACAGTCATCTCAAGTAGCCTGACTGGTTGAATAGATTCAACCCTGCCAGCAATAGTTTCATGACAGCCTTCCACAAATCGAGCAGTGTGACATCTCCAACAAGGCAAGCAGCTGAACAAGATTTAGATTTAGCAAACACTTCCCTCTCTCCCCCGTGAACTCAACGCAATGGAGACCATTTCTTCCTAAAGGGGGAGGATTGATCCAGATAGATGTCGGTGGCCTCCCACCTATTCCAATTGGCTCATTTTGGTAGTTTCTTCCCTAGTTTTTGGGCCCCTAACTTGCGGGGCCATTTTTAGGCCCTAAACATCATTTTTTAGTACTCTCCACAGTCAAAATGATATTCATAGATAAAATCAAAATGTTTAGTCCTCAAGTATACCTTTCCAACAGGTTATCGTGCGCCTAAAACAAATATTGAATGCAAAAGTTATGACCCTGGGAACTTGATGTACTAACTTACCCAAACGGGGCCCATGTGACTTTTGGTGCTTAATCTCCTAGGGTTAGTTTTTTTGGATGTCTAGGGTTTTTGAAATTCCTATTTATGGTAAAAAGGCCTTCAGAGCCTCATTGTAATCACATTCTTGTGAATCCAAGTATCTTTCACATCTCTTCTCAGAGATAAGTTGTCACCATTCTAGCAAGCCTTTCACTCTATAATTTTACAGTCTTTGTACATTTTCACTCAATAATAGAAATTGTGTATTATTATATCTCTGTGTTTATGGTTGCATCTCTGATAAATTTTTGTTACATTATTGGATATCTGATATATCTCTACAGAATTCTTTATTATATCTCCGCTCTCATTTCATGCCAAAAATAATCTGAATCAGTGGTATCAGAGTAGGTTGCTCCTGATTGTTTTTCAGTGCATGTCCCCGATGAGGTCTGAGTATAGTAAGTTGGGTCTCGATATTTTATCTCTTGACTAGAATTTCTCTCACACAACCAAGAAAATTTCCATGGCAGAAGAAAATAAAAACGACAAAGCAAAAGATTCTATTAATATGTTGCTTGAGAAAGCTCTCGCGCGAGAGAGGGACGAAATGAAGGAGAATTTTTCCCACATCCTTCAACACCTATCGATCACAATAGGCGTGTCTTCATAAAGCAGCCACTTTGGAAGCACCTTGACTTTCAAGGTACAATTTAATTTTGATATTCTCATATTTGAAGGATAGATAGATGCGGATGCCCTAGAAAAATGGTTAAATCTGCTAGAAGGTTATTTCTTTGTTCATAATTTCTCCGACAGGGAAAAAATCATCTTCAGACTCCTTAGGGCTCTCCCCCATGTCAAACATTGGTGGGAAACTTATTGGGAGAGAAGTTCCACAGAGGAGTCTGGAATATAATGGGTCGATCCCACTTGGGATTTTTTTGTGGATGTGGTAAAGGAAGAGTATTACCATGTTGGAAACTATGAGGATGAGTACATGATATGGACTACACTACAGCAAGAGAGGGGCCAAGTAGTGTCATATTTCACCAATACCTTCCATACCTTGTGCACCAAGCTGGGTATCAAAGACTCCGAGCGATAATTGGTTCTGAAATATCGTGGGGCTCTACACTGATTCATCCAAACTGAAATGGATTTTATGGATATCTCATCACTCGATGTTGTGTATCGATATGTTGTTAAAATTGAGAAGAAATTTATGCTCTAGAACAAACGGGAGTTTGGGTCTACATATCTGCAACAACCAAAGTATGAGGAAGACGAAACTAACAAATAGCTTCCTAAAAACTGGTCTAAGCCACATGGAAATAAGGGTCACAGGAAGACGAAGAAGGAAATTGGAAAATGGTGTGATTTCCAGAAAATCCCCTGGCACAACACCGATGAATGTCTCTCAAAATAGTCATTGGTGGCTGATATCAAAGACAAGGAGTCAAACCCTGATTTAGAATCTAATTTTGAAAATACTGGTAAAAGACAAATCATCGACGCAGACCCCACTGCTATTTTCATGACTACAACAATTCATCCAGAAGAACCAACAGATACTGAACAGGGGGAGCACATTTTTCATTCACAGATGTGGGTGAAGGGGACCCCACTGCATTTTATTGTTGATAGTGAAAGCCAGAAGAACCTCATCTCAGTAGAGGTCGTCAAATAGTTGGGATTATCGACAACACCACACCCGCAACCATACAACATCAGATGGTTTTTCCAGGGATGAGATCTTCGTGTCAACCAGCAGTGTCGATTGTCATATGACATCCGACCCTTAAATGTGGAGGTATTATGTGGTGTTTCCCCACTAGATGTATGTGATTTTCTCTTGGTCCAGCCATATATGTGGAAGCACCATGTTGTTTATGAGTCTCTACCCCTAATTAGTGACATTGCTACTTTGGGGGGTCATCTCTAAAGAATACCAGAGTTAGTTCCAATTACTGTCCCACCTAAACAATGTTGCAAGGTAGTATCTCATACTATAAAATTCATCTTTTTCACACTCTGTTTGAAAGGTGAACAGAAGGATATTGCAACCACCACGGTCTCAGACCAAGCACCTTCTATCCAACAGAAGCAAGTTGACAAGATTGCAACAAAGCACAAAAATTCCTTCTACACAAAGTGATCTCAGGTAGCCCAACTGGTTAAATAGATTCAACCCTGCCAACAACAGGTTCATGACAACCTTCCACAAATTGAGCAGCACGATGTCTCCTGTAAGGCAAGCAACTCACCAAGATTCAGATTCAACAAACACTTCTCTCTCTCCCCTAAGAACTCAACACAATGGAGACCATTTATTCCTAAAGGTGGAGGATTGATCTGGATGGATGTCAATGGCCTCCCACCTATTCCAACTGGCTCATTTTGGTAGTTTTTCAGTTTGGTAGTTTTTTCCCTAGTTTTTGGGTCCCTGACTTGCAGGGCCATTTTGAGTCCCTAAATAGTGTTTTTTAGGGCTCGCCAAAGTCAAAATGATATTTTATACATAGCATCAAAAATTTTAATCCCCGGATAGACCTTTCCAATGTTCTAACGTGTGCCTAAAATGGAGATCATATGCAAAAGTTACGACCCCGGGAAGTTGATGTACTAACTTACCCAAATGGGGCCCACATGACTTTTGGCACTTCATCTCCTAGGGTTAGGTTTTCTGGATGTCTAGGGTTTTTGAAATTCCTCTTTATGGTGAAAAGGTCTTCATAGCCTCATTGTAATCATATTCTTGTGAATGTGAGTAGCCATCACATCTCTTCTAAGAGACAAGCTTCCACCATTCTAACGATTCTTTCACTCTATAATTTTACAGTCTTTGTACATTTTCGCTCATTAATAGAAATTATGTATTACTATATCTTTGTATTTGTGTTTTCATATCTGATACATTTCTGTTATATTATTGGATATTTGAGATATCTCTGTATATTTATTTATTATATCTCTGCTCTGATTCCATGCCGAAAATAATTTGGATCAGTGGTATTAGAGCAAGTTGCTCTTGATCATTTTTCAGTGCATGTCCCCAACGAGGTGTGGGTATATAAAGTTGGGTCCCAAGATTGTCTCTCTTGAGGAAAATCTCTCTCGCACACCCAAGAAACCCTCCATGGCGAAATAAAAGAAAAAAGATGGAGCAAAAGATTTTATTAATCTGTTGCTTGAGCAAGCTCTCATGCGACAGAGGGATAAAATGATGGAGAATTTTTCCCACATCCTTCAATGCCTACCAATCACAACAGGCGTGTCTTCATTAAGTGACCACTTTGGAATCACCTCGCCTTTCAAGTTACAAGTTAATTTTGGTATTCCCATATTTGAAGGACAGATAGATGCAGATGCTCTAGAAAAATGGTTAAATATGCTAGAAGGTTATTTCTCTGTTCATAATTTCTTCGACAAGGAAAATATCACCTTCATACTCCTTAAGGCTCTCCCCCATGTAAAAAATTGGTGGGAAACTTACTGGGAGTGAATTTCCACAGAGGAGTCTGGAATATATGGGGTCGATCCAACTTGGTATTTTCTTGTCGATGCAGTAAAGGAACATTATCACCTTGTTGGCTACTATGAGGACCATCACATGAGATGGACTACACTGTGGCAAGAGAGGGGCCAAGCAGTGTTAGGTTTCACCAATACCTTCCATACATTGCGCACCAAGTTGGGTATCAAAGACTCTGAGCGATATTTGGTTCTGAAATATCATGGGGTTCTACATAGATACATCCAAACTGAAATGGATTTTCTAGATATTTGATCACTCGATGTTGTGTATCGATATGTTGTCAAAACAGTTGGGATTGTCAACAAAAACACACTGCAACCACACAACATAAGGTGGCTTCTCCAGGGATGAGATCTTCATGTCATCCAACAGTGTCGATTGTCATATGACACCCAACCCTTTAAGGATGAGGTATTATGTGATGTTTCCCCACTGGATGCCTGTGATGTTCTCTTGGGCCAGCCATATATGTGGAAGTGCCATGTTGTTTATGAGTCTCGACCCTGTAGTGTCATTGTTACTTTGGGGGTTCATCTCTACAGAATACCAGAGGTAGTTCCAACTATAGTTCCTCCTAAACAATGTCGCAAGGTAGTATCTCATACTACAAAATTATGCTTCTTCACAATCTATTCGAAAGGTTAACAGAAGGATATTGCAACCACCATTGTCTCGAACCAAGCACCTTCTATCCAACAGAAGCAAGTCGACAATATTTCAGCAAAGAAAAAAAACTCCTTCTCCACACATGCATATGAGGTAGCCTAGCTGGTTGAACAGATTCAACCCCACCAGCAACAGGCTCATGACAGTCTTCCACAAACCAACCAACGCAACATCTCCAACAAGGCAAGCAACTCCCCAAGATTAAGATTCAGCAAACACTTCCCTCTCTCCATTAGGAACTCAATGCAATGGAGACCATATCTTCCTAAAGGGAGAGGATTGATCCAGATGGATTTCAGTGGCCTCCCACCTATTCCAACTGGCACATTTTGGCAGTTTTCTAGGTTGGCATTTTTTCCGTAGTTTTCAGGTCCCTGACTTGCAGGGTCATTTTGAGGCTCTAAACAGAGTTTTTTAGGGCTCGCCACAGAAAAAATTATATTAGATAGATAACAGAAAAATGTTTAGTCCCTAGATATACCTTTCCAATGGGCTATCATGCGCCTAAAATGAAGATTGTATGCAAAAGTTACGACTTTGGGAAGTTGATGTACTAACTTACCCAAACTGGGCCCACGTGACTTTTGGCGCTTCATCTCCTAGGGTTAGGTTTTTTGGATGTCTAGGGTTTTTGAAATTCCTATTTATGGTAAAAAGGCCTTCAGGGTCTCATTGTAATCATCTTCTTGCGAATGTGGGTAGCCATCACATCTATTCTCAAAGATAAGCTGCCACCATTCTAGCGAGTCTTTCACTATGTAATTTTAAAGTCTTTGTACATTTTTTCTCATTAATAGAAATTGTGTATTACTGTATCTCTGTGTTTATAATTTCATCTCTGATACATTTCTGTTATATTATTGGATATCTGAGATATCTCTGTATATTTATTTATTATATCTCTACTCTCATTTCATGCTGAAAGTAATCTAGATCAGTGGTATCAGAGCAGAATTCTCTTGATCATTTTTCATTGCATGTCCCCGAAGAGGTATGAGTATAGCAATTTGGGTATCGAGCTTGTCTCTCTTGAGGACAATATCTCTCACACACCCAAGAAACCCTCCATGGCGGAAGAAAAGAAAAACGACGGAGAATAATATTCTTTTAATATGTTGCTTGAGCAAGTTCTCACGCGACATAGGGACGAAATGATGGAGAATTTTTCCCACATACTTCAACACTTGTCGATCCAAACATGCACGTCTTCATAAAGCGACCACTTTGGAATAACATCACCTTTCAAGGTACAATTTAATTTTGATAGTCCCATATTTGAAGGATAGATAGATGCAGATTTCTTAGAAAAATGGTTAAATCTGCTAGAAGGTTATTTCTCTTTTCATAATTTCTCTGACAGGGAAAAGATCACCTTCACACTCCTTAAGGCTCTCCCCCATGTCAAACATTGGTGGGAAAATTACTGAGAGAAAAGTTCCACAGAGGAGTCTGGAATATATGGGGTCAAGTCCACTTGGGATTTTTTTGTGGATGTGGTAAAGGAACAATATTACCTTGCTGGCATATATGAGGACCAGTATATGAGATGGATTACACTATGGAAACAGAGGGTCCAAGGAGTGTCAGATTTCACCAATACCGTCCATACCTTGTGCACCAAGCTGAGTATCAAAGACTCTAAGCGACATTTGGTTCTGAAATACCGTGGGGCTCCACACAAATACATCCAAACTGAAATGATTTTTTTGTATATTTCATCACTTGGTGTTGCATATCAATATGTTGTTAAAATCGAGCACAAATTTAGGCACCACAACAAACGGGTGTTTGGATCTACAAATCCGCAACAACCAAAGTATGAGAAAGATGACCCCAACAAACAACTTCCTGAAAACCAGTCTAAGCCACAGGAAAAGAAGGGTCACGAGAAGACGAAGAAGGACATTGGAAAATGGTGTGATTTCCACAAAATCCCTTGGCACAACACCGATGAATGTCTCTCAAAATAGTCATTGGTGTATGAGATCAAAGATAAGGAGTCGAACCCTAATTCATAATCTGATTCTTAAAATACTGGTAAAATATAGATCATTGACGTTGACCCCACTTCTATTGTCACGACCTCAACAATTCAACCAGAAGGACCAAAAGATCCTGAAGAGGGGGAGTGGATTTTTCATTCACATGTTTTAGTGAAGGGGAACCCACTAACTTTTATTGTTGATAGCAGAAGCTAGAAGAACCTCATATCAGCAAAGGTTTTCAAACCGTTGGGATCGTCGATAACACTACACCCGCAACCATACAACATCTGGTGGCTTTTCCAGGGATGAGATCTTCCTGTCAACCAATAGTGTCAAATTTTATACGACATCCAACCCTTTAAGGATGAGGTATTATGTGATGTTTCCCCACTGAATGTCTGTGATGTTCTCCCAGGCCAGCCATATATGTGGAAGTGCCCTATTGTTTATGAGTCTCGACTCTGTAGTTTCATTATTACTTTGGTGGGTCATCTCTACAGAATACCATAGGTAGTTCCAACTACTATCCCACCTAAACAATGTCGCAAGGTAGTATATCATACTACAAAATGTAGCTTCTTCACAACTTGTTCGAAAGGTGAACAAAAGGATATTGCAACCACCACAGTCTCGAACCAATCACCTTTTATCCAACAGAAGTAGGTCGACAAGATTGCGGAAACGAAAAAAAAAATCCTTCTGCACACAACCATCTTAGGTAGCTCGATTGTTTGAATAGATTCAACCCTGCCAGCAACAGGTTCCATGGTAGCCTTCCACAAACCGAGCAGTGTGATGTCTCTAATAAGGCAAGTAGCTCACCAAGATTCAGATTCAGCAAACTCTTCCCTCTCTCCCTTGTGAACTCAATGCAATGGATACCATTACCTCCTAAGGGGGGAGGATTGATCCAGATGGATATCGGTGGCCTCCCACCTATTCCAACTGGCTCATTTTGGAAGTTTTCCAGTTTGGCAGTTTTTTCCCTCATTTTTGGGTTTGTGACTTGCGGGGCCATTTTGAGGCCGTAAACAACATTTTTTAGGGCTCACCATAGTTAGAATGATCTATTATAGAAAGAAGAAGAATGTGTAGTTCTTAGATATACCTTTCCAATGGGCTATCATGTGCCTAAAAGGAAGATCGTATGCAAGCGTTACAACCCTGGGAAGTTGATGTACTAAGTTACCCAAATGGGGCACACATAACGTTTGGCGCTTCATCTCCTAGGGTTAGGTTTTTTGGATGTCTAGGTTTTTTTACATTATTTTTTATGGTAAAATGACCTTCAGAACCTCATTGTAATCATCTTCTTGCGAATATGAGTAGCCTTCACACCTCTTCTCAGAGATAAGCTACCACCATTCTAGCGAGTCTTTCACTCTGTAATTTTACAATCTTTGTACATTTTCACTCATTAATAGAAATTTTGTATTACTATATCTCTGTGTTTATGGTTGCATCTATGATAAATTTATGTTATATTATTGGATATCTGAGATATCTCTGTAGATTTATTTATTGTATCTCTGCTCTCATTCTGTGCTGAAAATAATCTGGATTAGTGGTATCAGAGCATGATGCTCTTTATCGTTTTTCAGTGCATGTCCCTGACGAGGTATGAGTATAGAAATTTGGGCCTTGAGTTTGTATCTCTTGAGGAAAATCACTCTCGCACGCCCAAGAAACCCTCCATGGCAGAAGAAAATAAAAACGATGGAACAAAAGATTCTATTAATATGTTTCTTGAGAAAGCTCTCAAGCGATAGAGGGACGAAATGATGGAGAATTTTGGCCACATCCTTCAACGTCTGTCGATCACAATAGATGCTTCTTCATCAAGAAATAACTTGGGAAGAACCTCACCTTTCAAGGTACAAGTTAGTATTGATATTCCCATATTTGAAGGACAAATAAATGTGGATGCCCGAGAAAAATGGTTAAATATGCTAGAAGGTTATTACTTTGTTCATAATATCTCTGATAGGGAAAAGATCACCTTTGCACTTCTTAAGGCTCTACCCCATGTCAAACATTTGTGGGAAACTTACTTGGAGAAAATTTCCAAATAGGAGTCTAGAATATATGGGGTCGATCCCACTTGGTATTTTTTTGTGGATGCGATAAAAGAATAGTATTACCCTATTGGAAACTATGAGGACTAGTACCTGAGATGGACTACACTGTAGCAAGAGAGGGGCCAAGAAGTGTCAGAGTTCATCAATACCTTCCATACCTTGCGCACCAAGATGGGTATCAAATACTCTGAGCGACATTTGGTTTTGAAATACCATGGGAATATACATAGATAAATCCAAACTGAAATGGATTTTATGGATATCTCATCACTCAGGGTTGCGTATCGATATGTTGTTAAAATCAAGCAGAAATTTAGGCACTAGAACAAACAAGAGTTTGTATCTACAAATCCACAACAACCAAAGTATGAGAATGACATCCCTAACAAACAACTTCCTTGAAACCATTCTAAGCCACAAGAAAAGAAGGGTCACGAGTGTTCGTGCTCGAATCGTCGCCGGGTGAGCAAGAATGGGAGCACTAGCATGCCCTGTTGGGCTCAGCAAGGCAGAATAGGTTTGTTGTGGATCAAAATGGGTTAACAGAGAATAGAAAACTAAACGAAATAAAATCTACCTAAGAACTGAAAAGCAAATAACATTACAACCATAAACAAAACTTCAAAACGTGAGACAAGGGAGTTCCCAGTGGTTTCAAGGCTTGATATATTAACAAAAAACCAAAGCACACGCTGTAGAAAGGGATAATGGTTCCTCTTCCCTCCAGCGGAAGGTCCTTCGGGAATCCTCAACTGAATGCATTCCTTACAAAATGAACAGGGCAGAAATGAAATGGATGGTGAGAGAACTCGGTACTACACAGCTGATGAACTGGTGATCCAAGACTAGGCTTAGAAGCATCTGAGCAGCATAACTCTACTCTGAATTCCCTGCTGAAACAATGAGCCTTCACTGCTTTTTATAGCCATTTCCAGGCGGTCACGTAACTAGTTCTCGGTGTAGACACAGGCTAGTTTAGGGTTTTCTTAAGCCATAAATTCGTCGTTTTTGCAGGACCGACCCTGATCTGGATGTCAAATCATCTCGAGCGACGGTCTATTGGCGGTCGGGAGGCCGACTTAAGCATTTAATGTGCCGCATTAGCAGATGCGCGGCTTTTTATGTGGACAGTCGCGCATCGTGCGCTTAAGCGCGCACAACATGTTCTTATCCCGCGCATACGCGCGCACCTTACTGATGTGAAGTGTCTTTCAATTTTTGTATAGTTTCTGACCCTTCTGGAATGCTGTGAACA
>ML877365.1:0-16085 GCA_009831015.1 Picea engelmannii | reverse complement strand
CATTTCATGTCTATTTTAGAATTTTGTAGATGCATCTAATTTATTGTAATAGACAATAGTTAAATATGTATGTACATCGTAGCTGGAAGCTACATGAAATTGAATTAGCTGTAAAAATTTTAATTTTAAGAGTATTCTGCACCATAATGTTCCTTAGTTGGGCTGGGGGACGTTAGATTTAGGGTTTCTAATATATACAACATACCTTTTAGGATTTATGTTTCTCTCTCTCAGTATAAATATAATTTTGTTACCACCTTGGCATAACAAAGTATGTGTGTAACAATGGAAACAATTTCCCATGAGGATCACTCTAGTTTTTTCCCCATACAAGAAGAAAACAAATCTAAAAAGGTAAATTTGTGCCTCAAAAATTACAATATCAACTTGAACTTGAGAAGATTGTTCGTTATCTAGTTCAACACATTCAATAATTCCAAAATAACATTGTTTGAATAACACCAAAATTCAATTAAAATCCCATCATAAAATCAATAATTAAGTGAAAAACAAATTTCAGGGACATCTACTCACCTCTGGATCAGATTCTTCCTTTTCATCTTGGTGGTTTCCAATTCGAGACCAGTGGATGAAAATGATGGGATAAAATTTCAGTGAGTTAATTTATAATTGGATCCTAGGAAAGAATTTAAAAGAAAACTATATTGGGAAACTTGGTCAAGATCATGTCCTTTCAACTGACTCGGTATCCATAAGTCTCCCTTTGTCTCCCAATTCAAATGGCCCAAGTTATTGTTACTACACCAATTTCCCCGGGTTCTTTTTATTACATATGTAATACAAATCTATGCAACCAACACAAAAGTTGAATCAATATCTCCTGCTTCCACAACCTTGGGAGCTATTAATTATGAAGCCAAATTCAATCCTGTATCTGCAAACTATTGGAATTGTCACTACTAGCAAAGTAAAAAAGAATAGTTAGGAAATTAAATTCTAGAGTTTTCCCTCTTGATCTCAAATGGATAGATATGCCCAGAAATTTCTCTTGATGCCCAAAAATTCGTAGATTGTGTGTATTATGGATTTTTCGGTATTCGAAGAATCAATATCCTCTGCTATGAATTAAATATATAAATATGTAAATCCTTTTTCCAACAATGTGTTGAAAACTAAGAAATACAAATTGATAAAAATAATTGTGTTCTATTATTTCTTGTGTGTTTTGTTACTTACCCTATGTCCTCTATTTTATTTTTCATCTTTTCCTCAGTGCATGTATGCTATTTTCTATAGGATCAGTATTTTCTGGGTGATTTCAAGTCAAGTAAGCTCTAGGCGAGTTCAAAATGCCAATTTTCATATTTTTTTTTTTGTGTTCGAGGTTCTAAGCCATGGAATATCAATTGAGAGTAAGATTATAGATGATCTTAAAGAAAACAAAATCTCTAATAACTGGTATCAAAGTCGTAAGGTGAATGGTCACACATATTTATAGTAAGCTAATCTCGTGAAAAGAGGTCGTTCGTAAAGTTGCAGAGATTGTTGGTAAGTTGATTGTTGGTATGCTTGCATGACCATATGGACAAGGGTTGAGGAGAGATCTACCGAGATATATAATAGCCATGTGTTGGTTGTTTGTGGTGTGAATGGGGTTTAATTGAGAAGTGCCACAATATTGTTTGAATTGGGTCTTGTTAAGTATGGAGACAACAACACTAGGTGGCATGGATAAATTGAATGGGGATAATTTTTCCCTATAAAAGTCACAAATGGAGGATATACTAATTTTTAGGCATCAATATTTTCCAATTGAGGGAGAAGAAAAGAAATCCTCATCAATGAAAAATGAAGATTGGATCAAGCTAGAAAAAAAGTCCATTTCCATAATTCATTAGTATCTACAAAGGAACTTCTAATTTAATGTGGCCCAAGAGAAGAAAATATAAGCTCTATGGAAAAATATGCATGATCTATATGAGAAAGGCACAAAATTGAATAAGGTTTTCTTAACGAATAAATTATACAATCTCAAGATGAAGAAGGGTGCTTCAGTAGCAGAGCACTTAAATGAGTTCAACATAATTACCATCTAGCCTACCTCTATTAAAATCATTTTAGATGATGATATAGAGACATATTACTAATTTTCTCCATGCCAGACAACTGAGAGACTTTGATTGTAGCTATGAGAACTTCAACACCTATAGGAACCCTAAAGTTTGATGGTGTTAGTAACATCTTAATGAATGAGGAGTTGCGATGTAAATCAATTACAGAAAACCATGGAGGAGAATATATAACTTTATTTGATCGAGGTTATGAAGGTCGTTCAAGGTCAAGAGACATATCAAAATCGAGAAGAGACAGGCTCACTAGTTATCACTGTGGAAAACTAGGACACATAAATGAGTATCAAGTATAGAAGCGATAACAAAAGGATCAAAAACCATCCAGGACAAATAAAAAATCAATCATCATGAATGAAGGTGATACTATTGTTGTATTTTCATATAATGAGGTTTTATTTATTGTTTCAATGGAAGATGCATTTGTATATACCTCTAGTTGTAGCATTGATTGGATTCTTAACTTTGAGGCATCTCACCATGTAACCCAAAGTGTTGTAAGAAATCTTACCCTGTACACAGGATAAGCTCCCCTTTGGACCAAGACCCTTATCTTTGGTCAAAAGACGGAAGAGAACAAGTGGTTACTACTTTCCCTGTAGATCTAACTAGATCAATCAAGAAATATAGAAGAATAATGATGTGGCATACCTTGTTGTGATTTTCATGCTCATTGCTCCAATCCGTAGGCTTGATATCCAAGATCCTGAATGCAAATGAAACCCTACAAATACTAGAAAAGGAACACTTCTTCCTTCTCTAGATGACTATATAAATAAAATCTATCTATGAGGATTGAAAATACAATAGAGAAGAAAATGTAGAACACGTGAACTTGAATGGAATAGGACAAGTTGATATTAATTGGAAATCCAAAGAAATCATTACAAATCATGATTGACGATACAATATCTCCAGCAATCTCTCCTCGTCCAACCCCTTGCACGAATATTGAAATCAAAATGTTGAATTCTTTCCCAGGATCAAAGATTTGATACCTCAAATATTCCCCCCTTCACCATGGAAAGGATCATTATATATGATTTGGAGGCTTAACCACCATGGAGAATATCACTCACTAGATCCACTAAATTGGGATCTCCAAGATTTTTAGGGGGGGGGGGATCTCTCAAGATCCACCAAATTAGGAATTTGGTTTGAGAAAATATCTCAACCATCCATGAGATTCTCAACTTCTCCTTGAGATTAGGAAACTAAATGTGAGGTGGATTCTCACACTAAATTAATTTTCTTTTTATGAATAATTCATGTGCACATAGTATTTTGACCTTCATATGATATATTTATCCTCCACATTGACTAGGGATTGTGATAAATGTTATTTCATGGTGTCAAGGTGTTTTTACACTTACTAAAGTGCATGCGACACTTAGTAAGGTGAAAATGACACTTTACGACACTTGTGAAACTTAGACGTAAATAGGTGTGACACTTAAGTGTGACATTTTGGTGTGTAAAAGATGCCCCCTAAAGTGTGAGGTCATAAGAGAAACTGATGGATGAAACACTTTATAAGTTATGACATGCAAGGGTGTTGGAGTAGGAGAACCTCGAAGAAGCTACAAACAATCATTAGTCAGTATACAAATATATTCCATTTCTGAGGCAAGCATACCTATTCTCGGAATATGAGATGACTCAAAGCATGGCCTCCAACCAATACACTATGAATCCATGAGAATAATGACTAAGGATATGGCCACCAAAGACACAATGTGGATCCATACATCTATGACATGAACTAATCGCATCCACGCAAAATATACAGTGGAGCTACGAGATGACAAAACATAGCCACGAATCAATACAATGTGGATCTATGTGATAGTATATATATCAACAAAATTTCCATCATGGTGATTGTACTGAAAAGTTTTACATGCTCAAATGATCTCCATTGCAACCTGGGAAAAGAACATAACAAAGAAACTTCCCAACCCAGGGTCTTCGTCATGATCCCGATGCAGTACTAATCTATCCATGTGAATATATTATTTGATATCAAACATGGTAGAAACCACTTAATTACCAGTAATTGAGGTATAACATTAACAAGTGCAAGGGAAATCACCAACGATCGCAATGAATCCCAAGGTACCCTAGTAAATTCCAGCGAATGTGAATAAATTAGCTAAGGTTGAACATTCGTGGAATCATATGATCAGAGATCAATGATGTAAACCTATTTTATAAAGTGAGGACTCCTTCCATTGAGGCATATAGGTCACTAGTTTCTAAGTCTAATTCCCAGATAATGTACTGAAGTCGAAAGGAACAAACTCATCGAAGGAGGGCCATGATGTATCCCCATTGTTGACATGAAATTGACACAAGAAAGGAGGGCCATGATGTAATATGGAGAATCGAATGAATATGGACTGACACAAGAAACAAAAATTGGTAATATTGCAGATGGATGGTTTGAAGTGAAACTTCTCTTGAACATGATGAGGCACGACAACTGACTTGGAAGCATTGACTTGATGAGTACCAAGAACATAATATGACGACAACAAGAGAATTCTTCGACTGGAATGAAAAAACTATAACAAAACATGGCATTGGTATGACTCAAAGACAAGAATATTACCCAACTGTAAGATGAGACACAAACAGGTGCCATGTTCAAGGGCGACAATAGCTGCCATAAAGGAGTCCAAAACAATTGATCCAATTCCTTCAATTTTTCCCCCATCATGATTGATGAGTACCTATTTCTCATTTAATGAGATCAAGTAGGATAATAGGTGCTCGGTATAGCTCATCCTTCATATGATTCCTTCGACATATGTTTAACAAACCTGAGGAAGAAGGGGTTTGGTCCCGTATGGGTCCTAGAGATTGGAATCACATAGGTCCTTCAATGCATAATTTTACGAGCCCAAAGAAGGTAAATTCGATGATTTTTCATGTTTAGAGAGTTTGAAAAGAACTTAAATATGACTCCATGGATGACGTTTTTGTAAATTTAGTCTCCCAATCCCAAAAAAAATGTAAAACAATACAGGAGAACTCTTCTCATCATGCTTGATTAGAGTAGTCATTTTTCATAATTAGTCTGATGAGGCTAAAAAAGAGATAAACTACAACTCAAAAGGTTCCCTTTCAAACCTTTTAATGAGTGTGAAAGTAAGCAAGATCACTCAAAAATCTTTTCATGTTTAGGGAATCTGAATATATCTTAAAGGAGACTCCAAAGAGTTCATTTTTCATGTATATTTTACAAGTCTAAGAAAGAGATAAAAGTGTAATCGATAATATATTCTCATGTATTAATGAGCATGAGAAAGAATAAATACTGAGCTCGGTACTTCCCAATGCAATGTCCAAAGGCTTTGAATGGAACCCATGGATAGTTGGTACTTTTCCCCCAGTTGTGTCATAGAAACTAGTGGCTTCGCTCCAGCATGATGTCTAGAGGCTGGAGATCTGCTCCCGATCAAGCTTCATTTAATCCATAGACTCTTGTCCTAATGCCAATTTCTATACCCAATAGACTCTTCGTTACTAATAGGAAAAATTTCACCAAATGAAGAAAGAGGATCAATCGGCATAGGCAGATGAAATGAATGTTAAGTTAAGAGATATAGTGAAAGACTCGACTCAATGTTTATGAGATATGGAGAAAGACTCGACTCAATTCTTATGAGATCTAGTGAAAGACTTGACTCAATAGTTACGAGATCTATTGAAAGACTCGACTAAATAGTTACGAGACTTAGCGAAAAACGTGAATCAAGGGGAGAGTCATTTGTTTCATTTTTTAATGAGATTGACACAGAAAAATAACTTTTCTCATGACATCTGGGTTCGATTCCTAGACATTTGGGTTCATACCAGACATCTGGGTTCGATTCTCATACCTTTGTTTCATTTTTTAACGATCTTGTCACAAAGAAGAAAATTATGCTCGCAAGGTAGGTTTCACTTTTACACAAGCTTGAAATTATAAACTATGCTTGAGGCCCTCTGTTTCATTTTTTAATGAGCTTGACACATAACATGAACTCTACTCGAACTTGGTTTCATTTTTTAACGATCTTGAAATTAGAAAAACTATGCTCATGACCTCTACTTGATCATGGCTTCCAAGAGGACAATTCTCTAGAAGGAATACATGCCAAGGGACAAACCTCAATCATGGCTTCCAAGAGATATTCACTAGATGACAGAACCATACTCTAAAAGGAATACATGTCGAGGACCATGATAGGGGTAGGGATATCAAACTCTAATAACCCTATCGAATAGATTACCATGTCAACTACTAGATCTAAATCAGAAGAAGGGAGACATTCCTTCTCATTCGGAGTTGAATGCATGGGACAGGTTGCGACATAATTTACCTATGACGGGGAGAATGTTTCTATCATATAACGATAGTTTAGGGAAGTCGGATGGTTGACCTTCATATTAGGTTCAATGAATGAAAATTGGTCTATGGTCACTATGTTTCCATTTTGAGGGAAACACATCACTCGAAAGAGGGTAGACACAAGATCCTTCATAACATCAACATAGTCTCTCTGGAGGAGAAAATTAAAATCCAAGGGGTTGTAGACTACCATCACATAAATATAGACATTTTTCCATCTTAAAGTAACAGGAAACTAAGGAAGGATCCCTAAAGGTTGACTATCCCTTCTGTTAAAAGCCAACAAATTCTAAGTCACCAATGCAAGATGAGGAGAACCAAAAGGTTGTCAATCAATGGAGGATATAATATAAGATGATGCACCTTCATCAATAATAGTCTGAAGAATTTCCTTACAAAAAACATGAACAATGATTTGGAAAGGTATATAAGAAGGAAGATGAATATTTGACAGTGCACCCTAATAAAAAAGAATGGCCACATTACTCGGAGGGGGTTCCATTGAAACAGGTGTAGTGGCCCCTTGTCTGGAAGAATCCGTAGAAACAAGAAAGACCTAGGAAACATATTTACTCTTCCTAGGATGAGTGGGATCTACCAAGGGTGATATTGGATAGACCACTTTAACTTCGCTCTCCAAGGGGAGAGTGGGATCGATCGAAGGTGAAATCAAATCGATCACTTGATCGACCGACTCAACTGATGATGGAACTCAATGGATTACCTAATCAACCAGATTGACCAATGATGGAACTGGATTGGCCATTTCATCAACCAATGGTGGGTTGGGATATGGAAGTTGTTTCTGGACATCAGTAATATTTTCCAATAGATATGAAGCCTCATCCATATGAGAGTAGAGGTAAATTCGATGCATCTCCTTACATAACAAGTAAGAAAATTTTACTTTACCCTTATTACTTCAAACCTAATTATCACTAATTGATGGTTTGTCATCAGCATGAGCTGCAGTGGATAATGACACAGGTTGAGAAACCTAAGACCACACTTCTACAACCTTCAGAATACCAAAGAAATCCTTAAGAAGGTGGTCACCCTTACAAATACTGCAAGGTAATTTGGGCTTGCAATGTTTCTTGGTAGACTTGTCAACATTATCAACACTCCCAGCATGATGAACAATAGTTGGTTGATCACTTCCAACATATCTTGTAGTGATTGTAAGTTTCCCCCCTATCTTATTTGTCTTCTTCTTAATCTTCATTTTCTTCTTCTTCTTATCCACTTGGTTACTAGCTATAGATATTTCACTAGGTGAAGAGGAAGAACAGGAAGAATACCCTATAGGATAAGAAGGAAAAGGATAGACATGAGTTTGATGGTCCTGGGGTGGAGTACTTATGGATGAAGCACTAGGAGCATTTACGTTCACCAGAGTGGGAAACAACCAGACTAGTAACCCAATGGTGAGTAGGAAGAGTCAAAGTAGCGATATAAGGAGGACCAACGTGTCCCACAGAAGGAGAAACAAACAATATCCTGGGAAAATGGGTTCCTTCATTGGTAGTTCCAGGAACTAATTCCATAGACACTGACTCAACCCTAAGGTATTTCTAGGGAAAAAAAACAACACACGCTAAAAAATTATAGGGAGAAAATGAAATAAACAAACCTTTTCACAGTGAATGTGCTAGTTGGTGATGAAATCCAATGTCGCATGATTAATATGAAAAATGGGTTAAGTTAGAGTGGGTGGATCAGTTACTTTGGCGACCTGATTAATGGACTTACTCCTTGGTGCAAGTTCCCTCACAGTCTACCCATGGGTTACCCTCCAAGGATCCCGAGTGAGTTTGACCAATGTCTAACCAAGGTACAACAAAGAATCCCCTTCGTCATCACCTTGTGTATGAACCCTAAAGATAAATTCCACTAAGGTTACCAACTCACAGTCAGCCTTCGGGTGAGTATAGTCAACAGTCGAGATCGAACGTATGGGAAGGATATCAAGTCTGAAATTCTTTTGGAGGATTGAAGAAAATAGGACCGGTAAACTCTAGAGGACCTCAAATGGATTCGATATTCGTGAAGAACCAAGGCCTAATTAAACTAATGACACTTCAAGAAGAACCCAAAATATATGATCTTTCCACTACGTGTGGTTAAGCTTAAGAGGGGTAATCTCCACTACTCTCCTACACACGACCTCATTTTTAACCCCTTTGTGAGAGGGGGGTCCCAGCTATGCTTATATGAAAATTGGATTTTCCCTCCCTATCACAAGATTCTATGTTTTTTTATGGCTTTGAAAATTTATTCTCAACACCTATTCCAAATCCCTACACTTAAGATAATGTAGATTTGTAGAACCCTACAAAGAAAAAATTCTAAATAGATTTTAATTAGGGATTTGACTTTTAGGTTGTTGCTTACTCAAGGGTATGGAACTAAAACTAATGATATTCGTGACTTCGAATCCAAAAAAATGCAAAGGAATGATATGAAAAACTTTATTTTCGTTGAAAACTATATATGGAAAGGAGAAGAGTCTTTTTCCATTCCCAAATGCATAAACCCAATGCAGTTTACTAATGCAAACTACAAACATATACCACCCAAAACTTTGAATGCAATCAATTTCTGTTCATTTTATTATAAATGCAATGAACCTAAATCAAATGCAAGAATCCAATGCAGATACAAAGGAATATGAAGTAAAAAGATCGAACAAGAAATGTACTCAAAACTGACGAGAACTAAGAGAAACTAAGTGTGACATAACTCACTCAATAAAGAACTCAAAAAATCGACAAGAAATCACAATGTGAGAATGCCTCCAACAAGAACCCAAACAATGAAAATAGAAAGAGATAATCACTCAAAAACCATTTAAAATGGGCAGCAAGAAAAGGCATTCAAACTAGGTTGTGGTAAGCAAAAGAATCTCAATCATTCAAAAGAGAAATATGTTATAAATAATATTGAAAATAAATTCAATACCAATCAAACCTTTTCAGACTTCTTCCAATAAATGATATAATTGAAAACATCACGAGACAAAGACCAAACTAGTGAAAAGCAAGGTGAGCCAATATTGAAACTTATAATAGGTTTGCATGAAACATCGGGTGGCTTCGCCAGGGATGAGATCTTTGTGTCAACCAACAATGTCGATTGTCATACGCTATCCATCCCTTCAAGGATTAGGTATTATGTGATGTTTCCCCACTGGATTTCTGTGATGTTCTCTTGGTCTAGCCATATATGTGGAAGTGCCATGTTGTTTATGAGTATCGACCTCGTAGTTTCATTGTTACTTTGGGGGTTCATCTCTACAGAATACCAGAGGTATTTCCAACTATTGTCCCACCTAAACAATTCCGTAATGTAGTATCTCATACTGCAAAATTCATCTTCCTCGCAATCTATTCGAAAGGTGAACAAAAAGATATTGCAACCACCATGGTCTCGGACCAAGCACCTTCTATCCAACAGAAGCAGGTCGACAAGATTACAGCAAAGCACAAAAATTACTTCTGCACACAGTCATCTCAAGTAGCCTGACTGGTTGAATAGATTCAACCCTGCCAGCAATAGTTTCATGACAGCCTTCCACAAATCGAGCAGTGTGACATCTCCAACAAGGCAAGCAGCTGAACAAGATTTAGATTTAGCAAACACTTCCCTCTCTCCCCCGTGAACTCAACGCAATGGAGACCATTTCTTCCTAAAGGGGGAGGATTGATCCAGATAGATGTCGGTGGCCTCCCACCTATTCCAATTGGCTCATTTTGGTAGTTTCTTCCCTAGTTTTTGGGCCCCTAACTTGCGGGGCCATTTTTAGGCCCTAAACATCATTTTTTAGTACTCTCCACAGTCAAAATGATATTCATAGATAAAATCAAAATGTTTAGTCCTCAAGTATACCTTTCCAACAGGTTATCGTGCGCCTAAAACAAATATTGAATGCAAAAGTTATGACCCTGGGAACTTGATGTACTAACTTACCCAAACGGGGCCCATGTGACTTTTGGTGCTTAATCTCCTAGGGTTAGTTTTTTTGGATGTCTAGGGTTTTTGAAATTCCTATTTATGGTAAAAAGGCCTTCAGAGCCTCATTGTAATCACATTCTTGTGAATCCAAGTATCTTTCACATCTCTTCTCAGAGATAAGTTGTCACCATTCTAGCAAGCCTTTCACTCTATAATTTTACAGTCTTTGTACATTTTCACTCAATAATAGAAATTGTGTATTATTATATCTCTGTGTTTATGGTTGCATCTCTGATAAATTTTTGTTACATTATTGGATATCTGATATATCTCTACAGAATTCTTTATTATATCTCCGCTCTCATTTCATGCCAAAAATAATCTGAATCAGTGGTATCAGAGTAGGTTGCTCCTGATTGTTTTTCAGTGCATGTCCCCGATGAGGTCTGAGTATAGTAAGTTGGGTCTCGATATTTTATCTCTTGACTAGAATTTCTCTCACACAACCAAGAAAATTTCCATGGCAGAAGAAAATAAAAACGACAAAGCAAAAGATTCTATTAATATGTTGCTTGAGAAAGCTCTCGCGCGAGAGAGGGACGAAATGAAGGAGAATTTTTCCCACATCCTTCAACACCTATCGATCACAATAGGCGTGTCTTCATAAAGCAGCCACTTTGGAAGCACCTTGACTTTCAAGGTACAATTTAATTTTGATATTCTCATATTTGAAGGATAGATAGATGCGGATGCCCTAGAAAAATGGTTAAATCTGCTAGAAGGTTATTTCTTTGTTCATAATTTCTCCGACAGGGAAAAAATCATCTTCAGACTCCTTAGGGCTCTCCCCCATGTCAAACATTGGTGGGAAACTTATTGGGAGAGAAGTTCCACAGAGGAGTCTGGAATATAATGGGTCGATCCCACTTGGGATTTTTTTGTGGATGTGGTAAAGGAAGAGTATTACCATGTTGGAAACTATGAGGATGAGTACATGATATGGACTACACTACAGCAAGAGAGGGGCCAAGTAGTGTCATATTTCACCAATACCTTCCATACCTTGTGCACCAAGCTGGGTATCAAAGACTCCGAGCGATAATTGGTTCTGAAATATCGTGGGGCTCTACACTGATTCATCCAAACTGAAATGGATTTTATGGATATCTCATCACTCGATGTTGTGTATCGATATGTTGTTAAAATTGAGAAGAAATTTATGCTCTAGAACAAACGGGAGTTTGGGTCTACATATCTGCAACAACCAAAGTATGAGGAAGACGAAACTAACAAATAGCTTCCTAAAAACTGGTCTAAGCCACATGGAAATAAGGGTCACAGGAAGACGAAGAAGGAAATTGGAAAATGGTGTGATTTCCAGAAAATCCCCTGGCACAACACCGATGAATGTCTCTCAAAATAGTCATTGGTGGCTGATATCAAAGACAAGGAGTCAAACCCTGATTTAGAATCTAATTTTGAAAATACTGGTAAAAGACAAATCATCGACGCAGACCCCACTGCTATTTTCATGACTACAACAATTCATCCAGAAGAACCAACAGATACTGAACAGGGGGAGCACATTTTTCATTCACAGATGTGGGTGAAGGGGACCCCACTGCATTTTATTGTTGATAGTGAAAGCCAGAAGAACCTCATCTCAGTAGAGGTCGTCAAATAGTTGGGATTATCGACAACACCACACCCGCAACCATACAACATCAGATGGTTTTTCCAGGGATGAGATCTTCGTGTCAACCAGCAGTGTCGATTGTCATATGACATCCGACCCTTAAATGTGGAGGTATTATGTGGTGTTTCCCCACTAGATGTATGTGATTTTCTCTTGGTCCAGCCATATATGTGGAAGCACCATGTTGTTTATGAGTCTCTACCCCTAATTAGTGACATTGCTACTTTGGGGGGTCATCTCTAAAGAATACCAGAGTTAGTTCCAATTACTGTCCCACCTAAACAATGTTGCAAGGTAGTATCTCATACTATAAAATTCATCTTTTTCACACTCTGTTTGAAAGGTGAACAGAAGGATATTGCAACCACCACGGTCTCAGACCAAGCACCTTCTATCCAACAGAAGCAAGTTGACAAGATTGCAACAAAGCACAAAAATTCCTTCTACACAAAGTGATCTCAGGTAGCCCAACTGGTTAAATAGATTCAACCCTGCCAACAACAGGTTCATGACAACCTTCCACAAATTGAGCAGCACGATGTCTCCTGTAAGGCAAGCAACTCACCAAGATTCAGATTCAACAAACACTTCTCTCTCTCCCCTAAGAACTCAACACAATGGAGACCATTTATTCCTAAAGGTGGAGGATTGATCTGGATGGATGTCAATGGCCTCCCACCTATTCCAACTGGCTCATTTTGGTAGTTTTTCAGTTTGGTAGTTTTTTCCCTAGTTTTTGGGTCCCTGACTTGCAGGGCCATTTTGAGTCCCTAAATAGTGTTTTTTAGGGCTCGCCAAAGTCAAAATGATATTTTATACATAGCATCAAAAATTTTAATCCCCGGATAGACCTTTCCAATGTTCTAACGTGTGCCTAAAATGGAGATCATATGCAAAAGTTACGACCCCGGGAAGTTGATGTACTAACTTACCCAAATGGGGCCCACATGACTTTTGGCACTTCATCTCCTAGGGTTAGGTTTTCTGGATGTCTAGGGTTTTTGAAATTCCTCTTTATGGTGAAAAGGTCTTCATAGCCTCATTGTAATCATATTCTTGTGAATGTGAGTAGCCATCACATCTCTTCTAAGAGACAAGCTTCCACCATTCTAACGATTCTTTCACTCTATAATTTTACAGTCTTTGTACATTTTCGCTCATTAATAGAAATTATGTATTACTATATCTTTGTATTTGTGTTTTCATATCTGATACATTTCTGTTATATTATTGGATATTTGAGATATCTCTGTATATTTATTTATTATATCTCTGCTCTGATTCCATGCCGAAAATAATTTGGATCAGTGGTATTAGAGCAAGTTGCTCTTGATCATTTTTCAGTGCATGTCCCCAACGAGGTGTGGGTATATAAAGTTGGGTCCCAAGATTGTCTCTCTTGAGGAAAATCTCTCTCGCACACCCAAGAAACCCTCCATGGCGAAATAAAAGAAAAAAGATGGAGCAAAAGATTTTATTAATCTGTTGCTTGAGCAAGCTCTCATGCGACAGAGGGATAAAATGATGGAGAATTTTTCCCACATCCTTCAATGCCTACCAATCACAACAGGCGTGTCTTCATTAAGTGACCACTTTGGAATCACCTCGCCTTTCAAGTTACAAGTTAATTTTGGTATTCCCATATTTGAAGGACAGATAGATGCAGATGCTCTAGAAAAATGGTTAAATATGCTAGAAGGTTATTTCTCTGTTCATAATTTCTTCGACAAGGAAAATATCACCTTCATACTCCTTAAGGCTCTCCCCCATGTAAAAAATTGGTGGGAAACTTACTGGGAGTGAATTTCCACAGAGGAGTCTGGAATATATGGGGTCGATCCAACTTGGTATTTTCTTGTCGATGCAGTAAAGGAACATTATCACCTTGTTGGCTACTATGAGGACCATCACATGAGATGGACTACACTGTGGCAAGAGAGGGGCCAAGCAGTGTTAGGTTTCACCAATACCTTCCATACATTGCGCACCAAGTTGGGTATCAAAGACTCTGAGCGATATTTGGTTCTGAAATATCATGGGGTTCTACATAGATACATCCAAACTGAAATGGATTTTCTAGATATTTGATCACTCGATGTTGTGTATCGATATGTTGTCAAAACAGTTGGGATTGTCAACAAAAACACACTGCAACCACACAACATAAGGTGGCTTCTCCAGGGATGAGATCTTCATGTCATCCAACAGTGTCGATTGTCATATGACACCCAACCCTTTAAGGATGAGGTATTATGTGATGTTTCCCCACTGGATGCCTGTGATGTTCTCTTGGGCCAGCCATATATGTGGAAGTGCCATGTTGTTTATGAGTCTCGACCCTGTAGTGTCATTGTTACTTTGGGGGTTCATCTCTACAGAATACCAGAGGTAGTTCCAACTATAGTTCCTCCTAAACAATGTCGCAAGGTAGTATCTCATACTACAAAATTATGCTTCTTCACAATCTATTCGAAAGGTTAACAGAAGGATATTGCAACCACCATTGTCTCGAACCAAGCACCTTCTATCCAACAGAAGCAAGTCGACAATATTTCAGCAAAGAAAAAAAACTCCTTCTCCACACATGCATATGAGGTAGCCTAGCTGGTTGAACAGATTCAACCCCACCAGCAACAGGCTCATGACAGTCTTCCACAAACCAACCAACGCAACATCTCCAACAAGGCAAGCAACTCCCCAAGATTAAGATTCAGCAAACACTTCCCTCTCTCCATTAGGAACTCAATGCAATGGAGACCATATCTTCCTAAAGGGAGAGGATTGATCCAGATGGATTTCAGTGGCCTCCCACCTATTCCAACTGGCACATTTTGGCAGTTTTCTAGGTTGGCATTTTTTCCGTAGTTTTCAGGTCCCTGACTTGCAGGGTCATTTTGAGGCTCTAAACAGAGTTTTTTAGGGCTCGCCACAGAAAAAATTATATTAGATAGATAACAGAAAAATGTTTAGTCCCTAGATATACCTTTCCAATGGGCTATCATGCGCCTAAAATGAAGATTGTATGCAAAAGTTACGACTTTGGGAAGTTGATGTACTAACTTACCCAAACTGGGCCCACGTGACTTTTGGCGCTTCATCTCCTAGGGTTAGGTTTTTTGGATGTCTAGGGTTTTTGAAATTCCTATTTATGGTAAAAAGGCCTTCAGGGTCTCATTGTAATCATCTTCTTGCGAATGTGGGTAGCCATCACATCTATTCTCAAAGATAAGCTGCCACCATTCTAGCGAGTCTTTCACTATGTAATTTTAAAGTCTTTGTACATTTTTTCTCATTAATAGAAATTGTGTATTACTGTATCTCTGTGTTTATAATTTCATCTCTGATACATTTCTGTTATATTATTGGATATCTGAGATATCTCTGTATATTTATTTATTATATCTCTACTCTCATTTCATGCTGAAAGTAATCTAGATCAGTGGTATCAGAGCAGAATTCTCTTGATCATTTTTCATTGCATGTCCCCGAAGAGGTATGAGTATAGCAATTTGGGTATCGAGCTTGTCTCTCTTGAGGACAATATCTCTCACACACCCAAGAAACCCTCCATGGCGGAAGAAAAGAAAAACGACGGAGAATAATATTCTTTTAATATGTTGCTTGAGCAAGTTCTCACGCGACATAGGGACGAAATGATGGAGAATTTTTCCCACATACTTCAACACTTGTCGATCCAAACATGCACGTCTTCATAAAGCGACCACTTTGGAATAACATCACCTTTCAAGGTACAATTTAATTTTGATAGTCCCATATTTGAAGGATAGATAGATGCAGATTTCTTAGAAAAATGGTTAAATCTGCTAGAAGGTTATTTCTCTTTTCATAATTTCTCTGACAGGGAAAAGATCACCTTCACACTCCTTAAGGCTCTCCCCCATGTCAAACATTGGTGGGAAAATTACTGAGAGAAAAGTTCCACAGAGGA
>ML877364.1:5932-17895 GCA_009831015.1 Picea engelmannii | reverse complement strand
ACATTATGATTCGGTGAAATGAAATATCGGTATCTCAAAAAATATACAGTGAAAAAATTTGAAAAAAATATATTCATAATCCTTAAACTGTTCTTTTCAAAAGGGTATATTTAGATTTTAGTTTTACGTAAAAATTAAGATAGTTACGAGGTGTAGAAAAACATGTATTTAAACTCTACAACATTTTCAGCTTGGTCAACTTCAAAAAATTCTAGAAATTATAATATTCATCCGTTAAATTCAAAATAATAGTCATAATAAAATAGAGTCTCTCTAGATTGTTGCAGTATATTTTGTTTCTTCAAAACATAAGTTTAATAATATATACATTGTTGTGGAAATAAGTAACTCATTATCATTCATTTCGTGTTTAAGAAACATACTGTTAAACAATTGTCAAATTGACATATCAAATCGTGATAAAAAAAATTTGAAAAATAGTCATTGGAAAGCTAACACAATTCTTCACAAGTTTTGATTTTACTGTAAAGTGAAATTCTAAATAAAAAAAATACTTTTATATGTCGGAAGTTGAATAACTTGTGAAAATACAATTTTTTTTCTCATAAAACAAGCAAAAGTGTAACCCACCTTCATGATTTCACCCGATTACTTATTCTTGGTAAGGTTATGCTGCCAAAATTTTTTTGACTGTGTTTTACTTGTGAGAGTTGGGATACCAAGCTTGTAGAGAGAGTGGAAGCTCTACCTTGCGAGGCAAGACTTGGAGCTATTTTTCTTCTTTTTTGTGTGTGTGGCCCCTTTGCAGTTCGGGGGGCTAAGTGTTGGGTATGTGTTATATTCTTTGCATGTCTGTGTGTGGGCACGTCAGATATGACAACTACGTTTGGCGATCCCTCGTACTAGTGCCCTGTTTGTGTCGTGTGCGTCAGGCGCTTTCCTAAGGGGGTCCCAGGGGGGGGCAGGTATGCCCCCCCTTGGTTACGCGCAGCGTTCGGGGAAATGCTTCGAAATTGTTTTTGGGGCGGTTTTTGCTATTTTTAGCGATTTACTAAAAATAATCCCGGTGTTAGGGATTAGGGTGTTGGTATCTATGGAATACCTAAAAACATTGTATATATTGTATAGTGAATGGTGAAATTCACAATAATGAATATAAGAAAGGTTTTCCCAGTTGAGGGTTTCCGGTATAAAATATCTGTGTACTTTGTGTATGAGCCATTGATTAAATTCTGTTTTTCCTAAGAATCTATATGCATTGCTTTACTTCACAGGTTTAAAACTTACACTAAGGGGGAAGAAGAGTACCCCTAACATTGGCTGGGAGGTACCGATGAAGTCTTGTGGATTAGCAGGAAAAAAGGAAAGGATTGAAGATCATCAGATACAAACATCTTGGTTTACGATATTGATTTATTTATAATTTATTGTTAAATTAAATCTCAAAATTGGAATTGAAGGATATGGAATAAGGTTGATTAGCGAGATAGATTTTTTTGTTATGTATATGAAACTTTTGGTGTTAAGAGATCGATTGTTATAATTGTACTCGATCCTCAAAAAAAATTTAGTGACATCAAAATTTGTTAGTAGGTGCATAAGGACCTTACTGGATATTGTTGATTTATTTAAATATAATGCAAAAAATAGTTAGACATCTTGAACTGTGTAGAAATCTTTCTTAGGATAATGTAAATAATCTTATGAATTTCATATTGTATGTATTATCCAGTCATCTCAACTAAGGTTTTCAGTCCTATCGCCTGAACTATTGGTTAATGTCATGTTCAGTTCAATTGATATTATTTGTTGTTGAAAAATTTGTGGTCATTGAATTATCCCTCTGTTGTATGAAAGTATTGGAATTTAATCATATGCTTGATAGCGTAGGATTTATTTTTGGTAAAATAAAAGTAATTTCCTTGTTCTATGTGTTATCCAATAAAGGTTGTATGATTCTTTTTAAGTTGTGTTCGTCCGTAAGTGTGTTACAGTCTATTATATTATCAGAAAGGTTGTTCTTTAGTTATTTTCTTCCATGAGTCAATTGTCCAAGTAGTGCCCAATTTATCTCTTCCTCCTTTCTCATCTTCTGCTTTCATACTTCCGGTGAAATGTTTCGAATTAAATATTCGGTGATGCTCTTATAGTGTTGTCGTAAATCATAGAGGCTTCAAATTTTAATTGCACATGACCTATTCAATTCAATTTTCTTCATTCAGGAAAGAGAATAAATTTGTTGTTCTCTTTCTTCCAACAATTTAAATATTATTCTCAGGAGAACTGAGAGAGCATGGTTACACGATCGTAATGATTATTCTAGAATTGAATTTTAGGTCTTGGGGATCATTATCCACTATTTAGAGATGTTTAATCTATCTCAATCCTAAGGGTTTTTCAACCCTTAATTACCAAATTTACATTACGTAGATCCTTAATATTGTATCCAGATTTCTTATTATTATCCCTTATTACTAACTGGTTAATTCTCGGAGTACAAATCTCATAAAGGTTAAATATTTTCTTTGTTTTGTGCATCGACCTTGTTGATTGATATTTTTGTTAGAGAGATGACGTAAATGAAACTATTAGAATATTGTTATTACTTCTACTTCAGAAGCATCAGAGCATGCGAATGCATGACACTTTGACATCGAGTATCAAATATCGAATTGATTGAGGAAAGGAATCCGTAAGTCATTATTAGGTGTAGGATTGTTATTGGAGATGATCAGAAGGTGGTGTAGAGTGATCTAATTAGATAACACCATTCCTTGTTACGCTAGCATACTCATTTTTTTTTAATACGCAAATCTTCTATGATTTATGTTCGGAATTACTAGTAGTTGACTAGTAGTTATTAGTTGTCGATTTAATAATCCACTTATGGTAGAGGTACGTTTAGTGTCACTTTCGGAGGTTACCAATATTTTTGAGGTGTTTCAATCATATGTGTGTTTATGGTATGATCGGAATGGTAGTTTACCTGATGATTATAATTTAATTGGGTTGGCAACGTCACTGTTAACCTAAGTTGACTTCAAGTACTAGTAATGATTAGATTCCTGTAAACTCAATGGCATTACAAAGAAGAACTTTTGATCAGTCAACAAACTGGAAGAATTTCGATTCAGATCATTTTTACGTCACTAGTGGGATGTAGTGCATTTAATTAGTGCAATATTGATATGTCTTTTATTCCGAGAATTTTAAGGTTGGTTCCAATATTTAGTTAGTCTTGTCATTGAATCTACAGTGATATTGGTTTTACAGAACATAGAGGAATTTGAGGAATCCATAATCAATCTTCTGTGTCGATGGAATTGGACCCTTTTCTTTATTTTAATATTTGTAAATTAATATTATGGTTTCTCCTTAACTAATTGTATTGGGTATTCACTGTACAACCCAATGGTGTTAATCAGATATGCCTAGATATCTCTTTTATTGTTAATTACTTAAAATCTTAAATGCTTTTATCGCTCAAACTAAACTTCTATGTTAATAACAAATATTTTGTTATTGAACCCTTTGATATAGACTTCCATCATTCAAAAAAAATTCTAGTCATGTCAGATTACACTTATCCTCGTTATTCTACTTCCACTCCCTTGAGTGTTATCTATCGACACTCATTTTTAAAAAAGAGTTGTTATGGTATTTCTTGTTTATTTCTCTTAATGTATAATATATATAGTTAATGAGAAAAATATTATGTATGATTTTTTTCCACATCTTATTAAATGGTTATCTCTTATTGCAACTACATATACATACATAAATTTTATATATTGCTTGAAGGTAGTTTGTAAATTGTATAGAAATGGTAGTTTTCACATCAATTATTTATATCAATTATTTATACTAGTAACCCAATTTAAGTGTTTGAAAATCCTCAAAACATTAATTAAATTGATAAATAATTCAAGATCGATTTTCGACATAACTAATCTTGCGTTAATCATGCCATCCCAAGAGAAAATCTTGCGTTAATCATGCCATCCCAAGAGAAGATAGATAAACTGACCAATCTTTCTTAACCTTGTTAATCAAGATTTAATGTCACATTTTAATACGTTATTGTTGTCAAATAGATTCGACATAGGTAAATTATTACTTTTATATGTTGAGTGTTACTTTGGTTAACTAAATTAATAAATGCATAATTTTTACTCTTAAATTGTACCATCTATTTCTGCTCATCTTGTAAATTTTATAAGTGGAACAATACACTCTCAACCTTTTGTTTTTTATGTGAATATTTTTAAAAAGGTGGTTCATTACTTTGGAATGTAAATTATTTTGCTCATCTTGTTTGTATCGTTCACAAGATAGGAATGGAATTAGAATTTTACATTGATATTTTTATTATTTTACAAAATTGTATATCAAAGGTTGTAATGCAGTTTAACAAGTCATTATAATAAAGGACTTTTGCTTCTACCATCGTATACACATAATCTTTGATGAATAAGATAAAATATGGTTATTATAATACTCCTTGGAGTTGTGTAAGTTTTTAAAAGGTTGATGGTTAAAATATTATCGCCATTCTAGCTATTTTACTTGGACTTAGAAAAAAATTTAATGGCGTAGAAACAAATTAATATTTCCCATGGGTATGCGCTACTTATAATTATATATTAATTGAAATTTTATTTTACTACTTCGTAGTGTCACTTACTTTTGTATTGTGAAAGATCAATGTTACATAACTTGCGCTATGATCAAGAATATTATTGTTACCTTAGTCCTGAGTCTAGAAATGAATTTGGTTATGGCAATATAAATCTCCTTGTTCTTCAGAACAATCGCCAGTCCTGAGATCTTAAATGGTAAAAATCAATCGGAAGAATCCTAGACTTGAGCATTGATTATGTGTCTTGGAGGTCCTAACCTTGCGGGATATGTTGGGCGGGTAGACACCTTTGTTATCGTAATGTGACATAATTGATCTTTTACTATCACAATGTTGTAGTTGATTCTTGCAATAAAATGTTGTAGATGAGAATAGATGAGTAATTACTTATGTATGTTTTAGATGTTACTTGTTCTAATTGTTGATGTTTAAAAAAAAAAATTGTTTACCACTATTTTTCTCACTTACGTTGATGTCATAATGGAGGGACGTTACAAAATATATTCCAGGTTGTTGTGTGAAACCCCTTGCAACTAACCTTTCCTTGTGCTTCTGCACATTTCCATCTGCATCTTGCTTGGTTTTATAAATCCATTTGACACTTATTACATCCTTGTATTCAAGTACATCTACCAATTTCCATGTCTGATTATTCTCTATGCATTTAATTTCTTCATCCATGGCTTGTTCCCATAAATCATCTTTGACAACTTCTTCAAAAGTTAGGGGATCATCTATTTGTGAAAACATAGAAAAAACTGAAAATGAATTTGTTGTGTTAGCATTATAGATGTCGTGTATACTTCTTGTCTTCCTTGGTAACATACTTGATAATGTTGGATTTGGAGATGTAGAACTGCTTGGATTGCTTATTGGAGTTTTGTGCACTCTTGGTGTGGACTGCGCACCTGCAGATCTCATTGGAGTAGTTTGAGATGGGATTTGTGTCACAGTTCTAGGAGTGGAAGGAACTACACTCTAACTTATGTTTGGTGTTTGAACCACTTCATCCTCCATATTATGATGCCCAATAGAATCAATAATTCTAACTTCCCTTTCTATGCTTCCATCCCATGCTTCATTTTTCCACAAACTAAACATCACGAATGATTATAACTTTCCTTGCAATAGGATCATACAGTTTGTATGCTTTTGTATCTTCAGAATACCCAACAAATATACATTTTTGTCCTTTATTATCTAGCTTCTTTCTCATCTCATCTGGAACATGTGTGTATGTGATGCAACCAAAAAAATTTAAGTGCACAACATTATGCTTCATACATGTCCAGGCTTCTTGAGGAACCTTGTTTTTCACACTCTTTGTCGGACACATGTTCATGATGTATACCGTAGTTTATACTCCCTCAGCCCAATACTCATTTGACAAATTTTTGGATGCCAACATATTGCGCGCCATTTCCATGATGGTTCGATTATTCGTCTCTGTGACGCCATTCTGTAGTGGTTTATATCACGTAATAAATTGCTTGTAAATGCCATGAAATTTACAAAATTTCTGGAACTCTTTTGACACATATTCACCACCTCTGTCAGTTCTTATAAACTTGATGTAATAACCACTTTGCTTCTCCACAAGTGACTTGAATTGTTGAAAACAACCAAATACATCAGATTTGTTTTTTAGAAAATAAATCCATGTTTTTCTTGAGAAATCATCAATAAATGTAAGAAAATAGGTGTTGCCTCCAATAGATGGTGTTTTCATTGGTCTAAAGATATCTGAATGTACAATTTCCAATGGATCTTTTTCTCTATATGACTTGCCAACTAGAAATGACTCTCTATGTTGCTTTCCAAAGATGCAACCTTCACATATTATTTCTGGTCTTTCAATTAATGGAAATACTTTCACCATATCCTTTGTATGTAGTAGCTTTAGACCTCCAAATTGTAAATTTCCAAATATGAAATTCCATAGCCAGGATTCATCCTGCACTTCATATTGAAATGTTTCTTGCAAATCTTCACCATTGTCTTTTTCTTTCTTGAAACTGTGTGCACTACCTTTTTCTTCTTTAGAACAAAATGCACTTACTTCTTCGCTTTCTTCTTTGAATGCAGTGTCAGAGTGCACATATTTTTCTTTATAGACATCTTGCGATGTTTTCCTTTTCATGGTTGGTTTTAATGTCAATGGAAACATTTTGTTGCTTGTCATTTGAATTCTTGCAATAAGTTGTTTTCTTGGATATCTGTCCATAATCACACGGTGATTATCTTCCTTGTAGATTCTATATCCTTTTTATAATAGTTTTCACGTGCTCATCAAATTATGTTTTAGGACAGAAACATAATATACATCAGGCATAACATTTTGCTCCCCCTGTTTAGTTAGAATGTTAATACTTCCTTTACCTAAGACAATGACTTGGATATTGGTTCCAAGTGTAACTTTGGTTTGGACTGACTTATCCAAACTAGAAAACAATTATAAGTTTCTTGGCATGTGGTTACTATAGCCTGAGTCTAAATACCATATGTCACATGGAATTTCTTGAGCAATATTGCATTCAACTGGTGAAATTATAGGAATTTCTTCAGTGTGCCATAAACATAGGACTGGAGGGAGTATTTTCATTGTGTGACTGATCTTGACCTTGTTTGTTCTGATTATATTATCTCTTCTTGAATTCATATTTACAATGTCCATACTTTTTTTAGTAATGCACCGAATCTTTGATTTATCAAATATCTGATTACTTGACTGACTATTATTTGGATTTTGACCTTTTCCACCAGTATTTACATGACTGCTATTGCGCCCTCCTCTAGTAGGACTCCTTCCTCTACCTCTAGAGTTAGCTCTCTCCCTTCCTCTTCAATGGATTATAGATGATTGTGCGGAAAATGCATTTTATAGTGACATATTTGATCTATTTAATATGTGTTCATGATTTATGAGGAAGGCTTGCAACTCATCTAGACTAAACTGACTCAAGTCTTTGTTCTCTTCCAAATTCACAAAAAGAGAATCAAACTTAGGAGGAAGACTCCTAAGTATCTTCTCAACAACCTTCCCATCCTCTATGATTTCTCCATGAGACTTAATCTAATTTATCAAGCCAATAACATGGGTATAAAAGGAATCTACTGAATCTGAGTCCTTCATTGACAAAGTTTCAAAACATCTTCTAAGAATTTTTAGTTTTTAAGTCTTGACTTTGTCCATACCTTGATAAGAGATTTGTAGTATGTTGCATGCTTCCTTGTCTTTCTTTGTTGATGCAAATCTTGGGAGTATGCTCTCATGCATGGATTGATGTATGTAAAACATTTCCTTTCCATCCTTCTTCCTTTGATCTTTCAAAGCATCCTTCTCAGCTTGTGTGAGTGCATTGTACGCTGCCTGATCTGTTGGTTCTACATAGCCATTTTTTACTATATCCCATACATCCTGACCTCGAAATAATGCCTTCATGGTTAAGGACTATAACTCATAATTCTTTCCTGTAAAAGTGGGAGGTTGTAGATTTGAAGTAGAAGCCATGATTTTTCCTTTCAACATGGTTTTTTCTCTGATAAACCTTCTCTGATACTAGATCTTGGATCTACAACGTGCAAACAAACTCTACATAGTGCAGTTGTAAATACCATGTAGTGGAATTCTTCGTCATTGAACTCTCATGACTTACAACGTAGTGTCAATACTATGTTGTAGATTGTGTGTTGTGATGATAACACTTAGAAAAAAAATGTGTCATAAAATCAACTTTGTTCTTATTCTTAGCATATGAACTCACAAACACAACAAAAATCAGAAATATTCATGAATATGTCAACAACAATATATATATATATATATATATATATATATATATATATATATATATATATATATTCAACTTGATGTTGTGCGCAGTTACAAAATACAAAACTATGTCGAGCTTCGGCTCCAACAAATTTTGCAAACTTAAAAAAATAAGAGCTTGTGCTCTCTGAATTCTTTGACTCCTCACACAATTGGTGTAGCATGTAAATATCAACTAACACACTCTTTTCTCCTCTACTTCGACTACCTACAGACTCGAACATATAAAGACTAAGACTGAGACTTCTTGTAGAAGCTAACTGACTTAACATTTAAGACAACAATAAATTTGAATGAATCTATCTACATAACAAGGCTTGAGAAAGATAAGATATCATCTCATTAATAACTCTCTTTCTTTTCGTGTCTGACTGAATAAAGCCCCTTCTTTCCCGTGACAGATAGATTCGACGTAAGCGTAAATCTCACGACTTATAATTAATTTATCCAATAGCTATTGGATTTATTCTATGTGATGAATTTGGATTGCATTTGTTTCATTGTGCACTTGTTGGATTCTACCATCTCTTCTACCAATATGATTCTTAAAATATTTTTAACTCACATCCGTTAATTCCAACAATTGTTTCAAGTGGATGGGATGAACACTCCATTTCATGGAGGAAAACCCAATTTGGTGATGATATCAAGTGAGGTTCTACAATCTTAACAATATCTCACCAAGGATTTGACCCCGAGATCTTATTCATAATAACCAAAACACTCATCCACTCAAGCTAACCCATTGAGCTTTGCATGATTGTTCCTAAAATTATCTTCGATCCTTTTAAAAGAGAATGAGAAAATATCCCTAAAAATCCTATTTTAGTTCCAATAAATGGGAGCTCTTTCACATATTCCATGATTTGGTTGTTTGAGTGTGGATGGAAATCAGAAATAAGAGGAATCCATCAGAAATACGAGGAAGCACAAGAATATATGGATATAGGGAGTCATTTAAGGAAAATACTATGCACCATGCATTCATTTAAGGATTGGTATATGCAATGGTATATACACCAATCACATAACTAGGTTAAAGGCCACGTATCTTTTGTATTTATTGAAATTTACAAAAATGTGGAAGTATATGAACTTTTATGTTCTTTTTCTTTCTAGCCATCCGAGGGTTATACAATTTGGTATTTTATTTTTTTATAATAATAATTATGTCGATAGGCGTATATTTATTGACGATTGTTAGATTTAATGATCTTTTAATCACAAATATGGTTTCTATGGATATGATTTAATATGTTTAGTTCTTCGTCATCTCAAGAAATTGAAGGTTAAGATTTTATGGATTATCTTCCTCACATGTAAAAACATGGTCGTTAATCATTGTCGAGTTTCATTAGTAAGATTAACTTGATAATGGCCGATCAAATTATTTACTACAACAAATGTGGTTATTTATTCCGCCTAGTTTTCATGGTGTCCACTATTTACTGCGTCAGGAGATTTTCCTGCACCCGAGGTTTTAAATGCGTTGGTTATTTACTATGCAGGGTTATTTTATTTTTTTATTGCACGGGGGATTTTACCCATTACCCCGTGAGGTGGTTTCACCAATTTAAGTAATTTGAAAGACTGAGTAAAATCAATCGATACCTATCAGCGTTCACCAACTACGAGTTAGTGACTGTGATAGTTTAATTTAAAGTCACACTTGAGATTAAATATAGTTCCAAAGGTTAGTGCAAATGTTTTTATTTGTCATGACGAAGTTGTATTGGTCAAGGAGGTCATGCGCTCAAATCCACATAAGTTCCTTGGGGTTAGGAATACATGTTGTTTTTCAAAGCATTTATCTTGGGGGGCTATTCAAATAATGTGAGGAAGCACTTGGGGATTTTGTCGAGAAAGTTAGTTGAACATATGGTCCATGATGGATATTAAACTTCCCAAATCAATTTCCTCACATCCCCATATCGATACATAGATAGAGTCGTCAATGGGATGATTGTACATATCCTTGGTGTTATCACATAAACTTGAAAAATCCTTAGGAGTTTGTGCTTTCTACCTAAGTCTGCAAATTGTGCCTATCTCTCCTCCTTTTGCAAACCCGATCTTAGGTTTTTCCTCTCGGCTTGTAGTTTTCTTCTGTTTTCCCTCATCCATTTAATCGACTTGTTTTTCATTATCTGATTGCCTGAGAAGTATCGGCTATAAGCCTTTCTGTTTTCCATAAAATCGATCACTTCTCTCTCTTTTCCTCTGTCGCTGATTCTTTTTGTTCTCTCAAGCCCTCAACCAATCATTCAAGTAAAATACACAGGCCACATTCGTGAGAACCAGGCACAACACTTGAAGCAGTATGATATCAACTCAAATCAAGTGAGCGAGAAAGATCAACTTTCAGTGGCGTAGATCCATAAGGAAGATCGAATTGACGACCATCAGATGATCGAGATCATACAGTTGCACCAAGTTTAGCGTCGGATAGGGGTACGAAATTGCAGGGCCAATCCTAGTCATTGGTACCGAGAGGGACGCGTGGCGCAAGATCAACATTTCGTGGTTTCACGAGATGGAGAGATGAAAGGGAAAAGTCATGAGGACTCACGAAACACGAAGTCACGAAATAATCTGGACCATCCATTTTAGAGGGATGTGTGCCATCCGATCCGAGGAATCGTGATTTCACGACCCAGATGGTTTGAGCATGAAGCACAACGTGAACTCGCAAAACGTGAAATCGCAATGCGCCTGAGAGTTAGGCCCACAACCACAGCCCATGTTCATATGGAAAGTGGGGCCTAAGAGAGGTTGTTAAGAACCAAATATCAATATAGCATAGAAAAACCTCATAAAAAGTACTCAACGCCTTGAAAAAGAGATAATTTCAGATAATAAGCCTCTTCTAGGGGCCAACCTCCTTTTACCCCACTTAAATGTTCAAGTCCAAGATGATTCAAAATGAAAATGTCTCCTTGGTATATATAGGAGACTAGGAGGTATAATTACAACTAAAGGCCTAAAGCCGACATAAATAAAATAACATTACTAATATAATATGCCCCAATTAAGGAGTAATGAGCCAATATTGGGGCTTAACATGCCCCTCCCCTTGAGACAAGTATTTTCCGCAACGCTTGAGTAACTTTGGATGCTTCTGTATAAAAGACTCATCTTCCCAAGTGGAATCTTCAACCAGTAGTTTCCTCCATTTAATGAGATACTCTGAAATGGATCTATTCCTCAGCTGGCAAATTCTTGTGTCAGTGATGGCTTCAGGCTCCAATATGATTTTTCCTTCCTCGTCAAGTTCTAGCAATATAGTTTGAATTGGGATCTTGTCGCCTATAACCTTCTTTAAGCATGAAACATGGAAAACTGGGTGTACTCGTGAAGATGCAGGCAGCTCCAATTTGTATGCCATAACACCAATCTTTTGCAACACCTTATAAGGGCCATAGTACTTTGGTGATAATTTATTATCCTTCTTGGCTTGCTTGAGGGACATCTGTTTGTATGGTTGTAGTCTTAAAAAAACCCAATCCCCTACTTCAAAACTTATTTCACTAC
>ML877359.1:0-10829 GCA_009831015.1 Picea engelmannii | reverse complement strand
ATTAATTACTACCCTCAGCTGCACACCAAAACACCTTACAACTCCGACTTGTTACTTAGGTTTTAGGTTTTAGGGGGTTTTAGAGGGTTTTAGGTTTCTGGGACCAAACCGGCCGGTTTGGTCATAAACCGGCCGACCGGTTCGATTTATTGACTGGTTCGAACCGGTTGACCATCAAACCGGTCAAACCGGCCGGTTCCGGTTCCGGTTAGACCGGTTTTTAAAACTATACGGCCCAACAAGTACAGCCAACGTACGACCTGTTTATAGCCTCTGGTTGGTTGAGTTGATTTGGCCCTGATTCGGCCTCCTCTTGCTTGTTGAAGGTTCCCTAGAATCGACCTCTTGATGGTTGTTGTAAATGGCCCGAGTTCGGCCTCCCTCTGTTACTCGGGATGGCTCTGATTCGGCCTCCACTGGTTGCTCTAGATCTATCCCAAAACTCGCCCTTTCTGCCTCAACTGCTCCCTCTTCTCCACCTACCCAAGTGCCCTCTTCTTCTCACCTGCTCAACCTCACAAATGAGAAATGTGTGTCATCTTCACCCTCGACCCTTCTCTTTTATCCTTCAATCAACCACCTTTCAGCGTTGAATTGTGTGCCAATTCATCCTCCAAGGAGGTGTGCCCCCCTTTGGTTGGACCCCACACTCCACTAAGGGATGTGCCCCACTAGGCAGAGTCCCACAAAACACTCAGCAGTGCACCCCCTCTTCTTGGGCCCCACAATCCACTCAAGACTGAAATTTTTGTCGATTGCCTAAGTTAAACTTAGGCTGATCCATGTTGTTTTATGTGTCCATCAGCATTCCTAGGACACTTAGGCACATGTTGAGACACCTATCGAGCTGCAAAAAACTAAAACCTAAGATTATAACTTCCATGGATATTTTCTTTGAAATTTTCCTAGGCAATTGGGGTCCTCTTTGTCAAGATTATCAAAGTGCTTTAAACAACGTTCTAGAAGACAATGAGGATGAAGTCCCTAAGACCATGGAAACAGTATCCTCCCTTATTGATGAAAATCTAGGATATCAAGACAACAAAGAGGATGAGGTGGTTCAAACCATTGAAGTAGAGGAAACATCAACTTTTCCTATTTGTGAAGATTTATAATATGAAGAGAACATAGGTGAATTATCCACTCATGATAGTTTGTCCACGCCTGAAGAAAGGGAAAGGTGCTTAGATGAGTTGAGGGAACTCTTTCATGAAGAAAAAAGAGTAATAGATATCTTATTCCACAACTTTCTGAGAAACCCTTTATATGAGTTAGGGATTGAAATAAGCAACAACGTAGAAGAAAACAATGCCCTTTTGAGCTTAACTGAGAAAGAACATGTGCACACAACTCATAATGAAGATGTTTCCACTTTAGTTGAAGATCCACCAATTGAAGAAATCATTGATGAAGGATACCCTTTTCCCTTTGAAAGTCAATCACCTGGTCAACACGTTGAAGAAGAGTCATTTCATGAAGACAACCAACCTTACGAAGAAGACGTCAATAGGAACTTTGAGCATGAAAATGACCAAAAAAAAAATCTTATCCACGTGAAGTTGAGGACATGATAAATGGTATCCCCTGTCAAAATCTTGAGTCTCATGATCCAATCTTTTGATGATTTTGAAAGGTTGAACTTTGAAGAAAGATTAGTCGATTTTCCCTCATCCCATGAAGATGATAGTAGACTTGGTAATCAAACCCTTGATGACTTATTCCACAGTGGGAGACATGATTGGGATGCGAGATTTGTCTACTTTGAAGGGGATCCCATTTATGATACAAATTGTGAGAGTAATGTTGACCTCCATCTTTACAAAGAGCCTCGTGTAGAAAGATCTTATGAACAAGATGAGTTTGAACTAAGAGACCTTGCACTGTGGACTAAGGGCAAGAAGAAGCCCGATAGAGGTGCTAGACAGGGTCCCAAGGGAGGGGCCAAACCACAGCAGAGTGGCGGTGGGCAGGAGAGAGACATGAGCATAGTGAAATGCTTTGCTTGTGGAGAGATGGGTCATTATGCAGGACAGTGTCCCAAGAAGAAGAAGCAAAAGAAGTAGGATGACACTGCAGTGACAGCAGAGGAGATTGAGTTTGTTGCTCAGTATGAGAGGGAGTGTGCGTTCAGCAGTTCCTTGTCAGTTGTTACACCATCCAATGTTAGGTGGGGAGGCAGAGTTGAGGAGGACCTATTGACTCATAGTAGTGATTCAGAGGGAGCTCAGACTCAGTTTTCATGGACAACATCATCAGGGGTGACTGGTCCACCCGGGACAGCTTTAGTTTCAGAGTTGTCGAGGTAGAGGGTTGGTGCAAGGGCTTCAGAGTATCAGAGGTTGATGAAGAAGAGCAGCAGGGCACCACAGAGGCTTGAGCCTCACTTGGCTACAGAGACAAGCAAATCAGGTTTAGGTTCCACCTCACGTGGAAGTCAGTTGGCGAGAGGCCAAGTTGAGGATCTTGGTGAGATGTCGAGATCCAGGTACTCTTGGTGAGATACTAAGAGGGGGAGACTCTTGGTGAGATGCCAAGAGAGTGACTCTTGGTGAGATGCCAAGAGTAGTGATCGTTGGCGATATGCCAGGAGGTAGAAATCCCTGGTGTGAGACCAAGGTTGAGATCTTTGGTTTGATACCAAGATCTAGGTGATCTTGGATAGGTGGAGATGCATTTCCATCTATAGATCACGTAGATTGAGAAAATCTGTGTAAGAGACTACTTTCATTGATCAGTGCACTGCCATACTCACCAAGTATTTGCCAGTAAGTAACCATGTCCACTGTAGGGAAGAGATTGGGGGTGAAGGGCACTTTCCTTGGTAAGGAGTGTTGAGATTTGGGTACCTTAGAAAGTGGTCCCCTTGTGTTTGTGAGTCTCTAAACACAAAGGGGGAGACTATTACCCTCATTACTTTACTTTATGATTCTAATTTCACTTTGACTTAGGAGATTTCAGTCAAAAGTGGGAGCTAAAGTTAGTGAGGGCGCATACATCTTGGAGGTGGGGCGCATTTGCTTGAGGAGGGGCGCATTCTTGGAGGTAAGGCGCATCAAGCAAAGGGGGAGCACTTACTTTGGTGGGTTTTATATTGTTGAGAGGAGGCACACTTCATGGGAGATGGAGGGTGCTTGGCAAGGGAGAAACCATCACCTTATTGAGTTTTGCTAGAGGAAGGGGCGCACTTGAGGAGAGGGGAGCACCATCACTTGTGGGAGGCATTCTTGAGAGGAGGGAGCTTCTACAAGGGCAAGGCAAGGTTCAAAGATCAAGAAAAGGCAAGATGAGAGCAAAGGCACAAGGAAAAGGGTCAAAGGCAAGCTAAGGAAGAAGGGCACACCAAGGCACAGGGCGCCTTGCTTCAAGAGGCTAGCAGGGAGGTCTTCAAGGAACTTCAAGGCATCCGAGAAGGGTTTCTATTGTAACAGGTTCACTTGTTTATGTTTTCTGTGTTGTACATTTTGCTTTGAAGCCTTCTATATACATCTACTCTAAACTGGTTTTCCCCATGGGGGGGGGGGGTTTCCGGGGTCATGTTGACCAAAAACATGTGTCAATTTCATGCATGCAAGGGCACCTCAAAAGGACACTTCACCATCAAAACTGTGAACAGAAAGTACTTGATTGTTTGTTGTCCTAAAACAACAGCAAAGGATAGTCTTGAAGATAAACTTAGAGCCTAACAAGAGGTCAAAGATAAACCTGTTGGGCAGCCTCATAGGACCTCAGAAAATCTACATGCATGAGATTTCAATCATCTCGGATCAGTTCCAGACTCAATCCTTTCCATTCTCCATTTTGCGACGTAATGCCAGAAGACAAAAGATGAACCATCATGTGCTTACTTCAAATTCTTAGATACTCCTTGGTGATCCAGTCACTCCATCGATGCAACATGTGTAATATTTGTTTAGCTATGATGATATAACCCAATGGCATGTCATGAAGTTGTGGTTACCTTACGACGGTTGACTAGGATGTCGTAGCATATAGAGTTTTCTCACTTGCGTCGTGTTACCATGGGAAACATGTACTTGGTTAGAAGCATGCCCCCCTCTTCTAAGATGACTCATACTACTAGGTTGTTTAGACTGGGTAGCACAATCCATATCCTAATCACACTAAGCACTTTCCATTTCCCTACTATCACTCATTTCCATCCACACTAAAAAAATAACATCCCGTCCTGTATCGCTACTCAAAGGTCAAAAGGAAAGGGCGAAATAAAAAAAAAAAGCCCATGGTTTTTGTAAATAGTTTAGGGTTTCCTCTTCCCCTATAAAAGGGGAAGGCCTCTTCATTTGTAAGGGGATTGGATTGGAGAAAAAAGGAATTGTTGTTGCTTAAACATTGTGATGTAAGTCTCTCTTATTCTTGGTGAAAATCTCGTGTTTGATGACGGTAAGACCATGGTCACTTTTTCTTAATTGAGTAAGGTCATTTTTTCCTAATTGAGTAAGGGTTTGTAAAGATTTGTGATTGGATGAGGTATGGTTTATAACCTATGTTATTCCTCATTTTTTTTATATCCCTAAAGACTAATGTTTTAGGACTTAATTTTTTGTATATAAATTCAAATTTCTTGCAACCCGTGAATATTTAATTAAATTTTCCTCCTTGAGAAAATTTCCTAAGGTTTTCCATACTTTGGATTTCCCTTGTGTTGGGAATTTGGTATAAAGGTTTCTAAAGACATTTTGTTTTATAAAATATTTTCACCAAGGTGAAAAAGGGACCCCATCGCCCAATGAAATAAAAAAAGGCACTTCTAGAATTATTCTAATCTACCCCATTTAGAATTTTACCGTCACTTTTATCTTTTTTTGAGCTTAAATGAAAAATCCTTTATTAATTTTAATACTAGCAAATTCATTATAGAATACCTTTGCTAGTATTAGATGGTTGATTTATCAAGCAATATTTTTTTTATTTTTACTAAGAAATCAAACCCTAGCGCTCTGATTTTATGCATCTACATTTCATATTGGATATCTTAACCATTGATTGCAGTCCGTGAGTGCTTTCTTGCAGCTCGATTTCCTTTTTTGGAAGGGTTACTGCAGGTTACAAAGATTCAAAGCTTCGGATTGGGACACAAACACCTGCGAAAGGCTACTGCAAGCCATCAAGCAATCAAGGATCTGGGTCATTGCACTTCTCGTTTTTTTTTAAACAGCACCCATAACTAGTCGACCCGAGCTCTGCTAATTAGATTGAATGAACTCTGCAAATGGATCACTGTTATGCTGCCCGAGTTCATTCCCTTAAGCCACAAATTCGAACCACCATAAATGTATCACTGTACTACTACTGTCTGGGCGGATTTGGACGGATTTCTGAGCTCGAGTATTGATCCAGCCACATCATTCACAAAGACAAGGGTTTGCTGTTTGCCCACTAATCCTTGATTGCAGAGACAAAGACTGCATGGTTCTGTTGGGCGATTTTCTTGCACTTGATTCCAAACTCAGCAATCGGTAAAACCCTTCGTATATCATTCTTTTCCTGTAGATTCAAATCGATACAAGCGGCTTCTAAAAAATGTCTGACATCAACCTCCACATAATTATTATTTGAGGGTTACAAGCAAATCTTAACTGCAAAATTATCCTTTAACTAATCACTAATGGTTCTGCTCATTACATGGTTCTCTTACCTTCATCAACTCTGAAAATCTCTCTCGATACCTGGGTTAAGAGATGAAAACTTACTTTTAATTGTTAATTATTGTAGCCCTAATCTCAGGTTACCATCCCCATTGGGATACTTATTGATAATGCTCATCTATATATACATGATAGGCTACAAAATTCCATAGACAGTGAATGCAAGAAATGCTCTGCATGTATCTCTGAACCCCTGAGTATAGGTACCCGCTTGAGAATGGTGTGATATATGACTGCTGGTGTATTTTTCATTTCTTGTCCATTATACAGTCTCAAACCCATTGCCAAAGGATTTGCTTTAAATCTGAACCATTGTCATTTTCAGCACTTACTGAATCTTTCAAACAACTTGCTCTAACCCAAAAGACTTGCCATGTTGCTGGCAAATTTAGTCTTAAATCTAAATAAATTTGTAATTACTTGCACCAGATGCAATAAGTCATTTCATGCAGATTAGTGTGAAGGGTTATATCTGAGCACAGCAGTCTGATATCACTGTCTTTTTATGCCTTGACCAAAACAAGAATTCTATTCATGAGACAGTGCTCCATTATAGTTTACTGAAATAACAAATCAAAGGTATGGACAGTCATCACACACAAACCCCTTAACTTGCTGGAAATTCATGTCTCCAAGTAAAAATGCAAGCAAGGAAATACAAAAAATAAATTGCAGCAATATTACCTCAAAAATAACGTACACAATGGCTCCAAGAATACTCCAAGAGACAAAAGATCCTCCAAAGCTTCAATTTTATTAACCAAGAAGGGTTGCCAAATGGCACCAAAAACCATGAGAGAAAAATGGGAGAGAACGAGAGAGAGGGGGAGGAGATTTTGGCATAATAGAGTTGTTGTGGGAAATCATATGGAAATGAGGGGGAGGCTTTCTTTTATATGAGGGAGAGAGGAAAAACCCCTCTTGGATGAATTACAAGTGTCATCCATCCAAGGGAGAGAGACAAAGTCAAGGAGGACGCACTTTTAGGGTTTTGGCACAAGTTAGGGTTTGAGGGGTGAGAAGGGAAGGGGGAAAACCCCTTTACCTTTAACCAAACATGAGGTTAGGCTCAAGGAGGGGCACACATAGGGTTTTGGCAGCCTTCTCACTTTAACTTTTAATTTTACCCAAATTCATGAGCAAAAGGGGCGCACTTTTCACTAGGGAGACACCACCTTTGGTTGTTGGCCAGGCATGGGGGGGTCTTCTAAGTGGATTTTCACTTTTCCAACTTAGAAAATACATTAGGAATCATTTCCCCATTTTCTCTCGTGACTTTAGTCATTTTTACAAAATTTGGCTTTTTTAACTTAGCCGATTAAATGTTAACTTTTGACTGACTTGGACTCCTCATGGACATTGACCTTGCAAAACCTGTCTAATTGAGCTGAAACTTGGTCCAAGGGTGTAGGGGGTCATAAGCCATTTGATTTGAATACCCACACCCCTATACAAAATCCCCAAGGACCAATTTTTTAYATTTTACATCAAAAATAATTAAAAAATCCCAATTTATGGAAATTTTAATTATTAAAAAAAACCTATCAAAACTTAATGGAATTCCGAAAAGACTCTAGGAGATGTCTAGCATGGTCATTTACAACAATTCTAAACYTTAGTCACCCAATGAGCTCGATAATTAGAACGCCTTTCACCACTTTGGAGGATTATTTGAGTGAAATACTCAAGGATAATTAAAATTGTTTGGTAGGCAAGATTAATTACCTAAGGAAAAAAAACACTCAATGAAAGGACTTCCCTAATGATAAAGTCCTAGGCAACTAACTAAAAATTGACTCATGCTAACATATTACATTATTATCCTACGTAGGGGAGCGGACATTTCGAGTACACAGAAAGACATGATGGGGGCAAAATTTCCCTGTTGAGTCATAAGTCTTCAAAATATGTTGTAACAAAAAGTACATATCTTCATGGTACATGACGTTGACCCCTAGTCGAAGACCCCTAGTCGAAATAGGTGGTCAATAGGCAACTCGCTTGTTGTGTCCTTGGGTTTTTCCCTTGGAGAGGTTGGGACTTTTTCTCTAGGGAGAATCTGAGAGATAACACCTCTCTTGCACCATATCTTGTTGCATCACTCTTTGCTTCCTTTCCTTCACTCTCAACCCTTTGATAACTAATATCTCTTTCTAGTGAGAAAGCACTACGTATGGAAATCAACAACACAAAATCTTCGTTATAGCCCATATGCATTACCCTTTTCCGAAGGCTAGTGAGAATGGTTGGGACAACAAAATCCATCTCGTTTGTACTTCGAAAACCCCTATCATGGAACCATCAGAGATTGTTGAAGTTATTAATACCCAGAGAATACAGGGCGTCACTCTCTTCTCTTTCAAGCTTAGTATCTGCTCTTTCTCCTTCACTTTCAACTTCAAGTTCCCCTTCCCCTCCCCCTATCATCCTATGAAGCAAGTGACATTATCAGAAGCAAATCTATCGGGCTCAGTTACACATGATAAAGCAAAACATAGTGGGGAAAAATATGATATTATATGAATTAAACATGAAAATTAATTGCAGATTTCAGACCTTTGTCACGTCCCAAAAGTTAATATTGACATTTATTGTAAAATTTTTAGACCCCAACCCAGTTTCAGTCTCGCTGATTTTTCAACCAATGTTAAATGCCCAAACCCAGTTTTATATCAGCATATAAAAACTTAGCAAAAAATAAACTTCAAAACTGAAACATGAGGATTCTGAACATCGTTTATAACGCAGAAATAAAATATCAGCAGCATATAAAACTCAGAAAATTATAGACACAGAAATTTTCGGTCTAACTTTGACCCTGGAAAAACCCACAAAGGGAAAACCAGTGAGAGAGGGAGATTTTATTAATTCTGAGGTCTGAGGAAATGTCTTTTACAGCAGTCAATAATATCAGAAATTTAATACAGACTTATCTCAAAAACCGTGCCAAGCTTTGTCTTCAAAAATGTTGAGCTAAACTCCACAAAATTCCCAACAGAATTTCCTGTAGCAATGTACAAGTCAGCCCTTCAATTTCTGAACCCTCTTTGACTGTACGGCCACCTCAAAAATTGTGCCAAACAGTAGCAACAATTTTCTGGGCAATAAATCCTGTACGACCAACTTGGGAACTGTGCCAAAACTCAGAAAATACACACAGCAACCTGCCTCGAAAACTGTGCAGCAAAAACAGCAGTATGGACTGATAAAATACATATGGTACGGCCCGTCTCCTTTGTTGTATTGTCCCTCGATTTATGTGCAATTTATTATTGTACGGCCTACTCAAAATCCATACAGTACGGCCTTCATTTAATGTTGTACCTTGCCTCGATTTCTGTGCCGACTTTAAAGTTGTACGCTCCTCCTAATCCGTACAGTACGGCCCTCTATTAAATGACTGTACTCTCTCCTTGAAATGCGTGTCAAAGTTTGTCTCTTCTTGTCTTGGAATGCGTGCCCTAGCTCAAATAGTGGCCTCCTTCAGTTCACCCTCTTCTCTTCTCTCTTGCTCTGTCAAAATGAAAAACAACAACAACCCAAGAATGGGTGTGCCCCTCTACCCTAATCGACCTCATGAGGTAGGTGAGGAGTCTCTCTAATCCAATGGCTAAGATTAGATTAGATGAGTGGCTAAGATTAGATGTCTCTTCATTCACCCTCAGTTTAGTCATAAAGTCACCTTTTAATTTACATCTCACAAATTAAATGACTAGGGCCCACATTAGGCACTTTCTCACCCCTTAGGCACCTAGGGAAGAGAAACACTTGCCTTAGTACTTTATTTAATTAAAAATTTAACACTCCCTCATACCGAGAAAAGTGTTACTCACCACTCCAAGCTTGTCCCTGAAAAATACAAACTTGCCTCTGCCCAATGCCTTGGTGAGTATGTCTGCACCCTGCTCCTCTGTAGATATACACTGTAGCTCCACAACTCCTCTCTAAACATAGTCACGGATGAAGTGATAATGAATCTCGATGTGCTTAGACCGGTCATGAAAAACTAGATTCTCCGAGAGTTTAATGCAACTCTGATTATCACAGTAGATCACAGTAGGCCTCAATTGCACACCGAACAATCCCACCAGCATCTTGCGAAGCCAAAGGGCCTCACAACTGGCCTGACCGGCTGCCATATACTCAACCTCTACAAAACTCAAAGCCACTGACTTTTGTTTCCGACTGAACCAAGACACAACTGTTGATCCCAATCCAAAACAACACCCTGAAGTGTTTTTCCTGTCACTGACACATCCTGCCCAATCCGAGTTTGTATAAACAACCAAACGAACTCCATCTCCTCTCTGATAGTCCAAACCATAATCTACCGTACCACAAAGATACCTGAGCACATGTTTTGTTGCACCCAGTGCTCTCCTAGGCTCCACCGTGAACTCACTGAGAGTGTTGACAGAAAAACAAATATCTGGCCTGGTATTGACCAAATACATCAATGACCCGATCAACTGACAATACAAAGTGGAATCCACCAATTGTGACTTAGAAGCATGAAGCTTCCTCCAGTTGGTAATCATGGGAGTGGTCATGGGCCTACTATCTCCCATCTGAAATCTGCTCAGAATGTCACATACATACTTCCCCTGTCCTAGGAAGATGTGTCCAAGCTCCTGCCAAACCTCCAATCCCAAAAAGTAATGCATCAGTCCAATGTCAGCCATCTCGAACTCTGAAGCAAAGCTCTCCTTGCAGCTGTTGATGAGTCTCTTTGCCCCTGTAATGAAAAGATCATCCACATATAGCAGAAGAATGAGAGGATCCTCTCCAACCACAATGAAGTATAGGTTGGGATCCGCCTCACTCTTCTCAAAACCCAACTACTGCAAATAGGCATCTATCCTTGAATACCAAGCTCTGGGAGCTTGTTTCAGCCCATACAATGCCTTCTTCAATCTACACACATGAGACTCTCTCCCATGCACCTCAAAGCCCAATGGATGCTCAATATACACCTCCTCCTCAATAAGACCATTCAGAAATGCGGTCTTCACATCCATCGGGTGGATCTTCCAACCCATCTCTGTTGCAATGGAGATCACTGCCCTAATCGAAGTGTATCTAGCAACTGGCACAAAGGTCTCATCATAATCGACTCCCTCAACCTGTGAAAACCCCCGAGCCACAAAACGAGCTTTGTACTTC
>WSFP011469681.1:0-17897 GCA_009831015.1 Picea engelmannii | reverse complement strand
CATCAAGCATCAACAACAAGTTCTCCAAATATTAAAGCACAACCTGACCATGGCACATAGTCGCATGAAAAAACAAGCAGATCAACATCGTAGTGAAAGAAGTTTTGAAGTAGGGGATTGGGTGTTTTTAAGACTATAACCATACAAACAAATGTCCCTCAATCAAGCCAAGAAGGATAATAAATTATCACCAAAGTAATATGGCCCTTATAAGGTGTTGCAAAAGATTGGTACTATGGCATACAAATTGGAGTTGCCTGCATCTTCATGAGTACACCCAGTTTTCCATGTCTCATTCTTAAAGAAGGTTATAGGTGACAAGATCCCAGCTCAAACTATATTTCTAGAACTTGACGAGGAAGTAAAAATCATATTGGAGCCAGAATCCATCACTAACACAAGAATTCACGAGCTAAGGAATAGATCCATTTCAAAGTATCTCATTAAATGGAGGAAACTACCGACTGAAGATTCCACTTGGGAAGATGATTGTTTTATAAAGAAGGATCCATAGTTACTCAAGCGTTGTGGAAAACACTTGTCTTAAGGGGAGGGGCATGTTAAGCCCTAAATAATGGCTCATTACCCCTTAATTGGGGCATATTACATTAGTAATGTTATTTTATTTATGTCGGATTTAATCAATTAGTTGTAATTACACCTCCCAATCTCCTATATATACCAAGGAGACATTTTCATTTGGAATCATCTTGTATTTGGACATTTATGTGTGCATAAGGAGGTTTCCCCCTCGAAGAGGCTTATTATCTGAATTTCTCTCTTTTTCAAGGCATTGAGTACTTAATCTGATGTTTTTATATGCTATATTTATATTTGGTTCCTAACAGGAGATTTGTCCATTTATTATACATATAAATTTAGGGGGGGGTTCTTAAAACCACCCATGAGAGAGAGAGAGAGAGAGAGAGAGAGAGAGAGGTTAGTCCCTTGGCCTTCCCATTGCTCCATCTATCCTATATCTTATTGTAATTAGATTCTGATAGAATCCTTTTGTTGGTCAAGAGAGAAGGATGGATAGGAGGCACAAACTACATTGTAACTAGAGATTGCTGGAAAAAACTAAGCAACCATTGAATGTTGGTTTTCCCATTTCGGTTTCTAGGGTAAAACATTTGTCTTATGGTGTGTTTAAATAATTGTATGAATCTTTGGTTGTATGATTGAACTCTATTTATTTCTTCAATTATGAGATAATGCATAGATTCCCATTAAATTATATACTTATGCAACATTGTAATTCATTGGTTGAATCAATGGTGGCACGTAATGGTCATTGAATGTTAATCTTGGTTGAAATTACAACACTCTTTCTCAATTGTATGATAGTTGGTATCCCAGTGGGTTAGCTCAAGTGGATGAGTGACATTTTTTGCTCGAATGAGGTTCTGGGATTGAATCCCTAGCCAGGAGCTTGTTTAGGGCCTCACTTGATGTCCCCACCGGGTTAGGCCCATAATCAGGCCGAACAGTTTACTCCATTTACCATCCAAGAAATGTGGGGAAGTACTCAGGGGTTTCTCATGTTGTATTACCAAGAAAAAAAATTGTACGATAGTTGGTGCATTTATTCACTAGCTACAACCCCCAGTTCATAAGGATGTGTGACCCACCCAGTCATCCCAACTTCATGTATTTTGTTTAATGAATATGCAACACTTTTTCCCAATGCCATGAGTAGTTGTTTGGGTCACTATTTGTTGGTTTATATTTGCAGTACCATTTTCATTTTATCCCTTGAGTGGATGGTGGGGTTTAGAAAGAATAATCATAACATTTGGATAACCCATACCATATGTTCTCTTTCTTAAAAGGGATTGATGACAATGGTTCCAAAGATCCTACTTTCTATTGACCAATTGCTAATTTTCTATCCTTGAATTTGACAAGTATTTTGTTTTCATATCGTTGGCATTGCTTAGGAGCATTCTATGGTATAATTCAATAATCCTTTCATCTCCTTCGCTTCCCTAAACATCATCAATTCCTCTAATTCAAGATTTGACCTCCCAACATCTCATTTATTATATTTCCTATGGTAAATCATTTAAGAGAATAATTTGTAAGAGTTGGATTGTTCCATTGTCTCCTTCATAATTTTGTGTAGTGAAATGAACTTCTAGTCATCATAATTCCTTTGGCCACATGTTGATAAATAAAAGAAAGTTATGAATTATTTAAATGAAATGTTGTTGGTTAACCATAAAGGGAAATGAAGGGTCTTTCCTTTAATATCATTGAGATATTCTCCTCCTTGTAAATCTGAGGAATAAATCCTGTAGAAATATGAATATTAAATGGATAGAGATAGGGCTCACCCATTTCCAAGTTTGGGGTCATGTGTCAATAAAAAAAAAATTATTTATTGTTATATTAGTGTTGAAGTAACATTCTTTGTAACGTCCCCACTATAATCCTCAGTTTAATTAATGCATAATGTAGATATGAAATGTGTCCATGACCAAGCGATGTATATGCAAATTGTAATCCTGAATTTTAATCATAAAATGAGATGCCAACTACAAGGGGACATGGAAAGTGATGGGTGATAATTAATCCACAACATCGAGTAATGTCTAGGAGTGTCTAATAGGGATCCAAGGGGGAAGTACCCATGTATTTTAATTCAACCCACTTCCTAAATTTTCTATTGGTATATGAACCTTCTATTTTGTTGTCGAGTGTTCCCAAAGCCAATCATTGAATGCATGTAATAGGGTGGGTGTGAGAAGTCGCATCCCATAGTTATTGGGAGCATGGGGGATACGTACAATAAGCTTGGGAGAGTGTGTAATTCAAGAAAACAATCCAAAATAGGGGGAATGTGTATGGGTAGTCACAACATTTTTTGGACAGTCATGTTTGGCATGAACAACAAGCAGAGAACATAGAAGAATAGCTTTGGAGCTAGAGAAACCATGGAGGTTGAATTCTAGAGCATATTTGGAGAAGAATATTGAAGAGCTAGGTTTTCAGTCCTAAAGAGTGAACTCATGTGTGAGTTTCACTGTAATAGCAAGAGATCGTTGTTGTTTTCTTGGTAGTTTTCCTAGCAATGAGCTCCTTTGAGTTTCCCAGTAGAGATATTCCTAGTTACCTATGCTAGAGAGACCCTGAAAAATTATTAGGACGCCTGATGGACTAAGAGCAGTGAAGGGGTACATTCCTTGTGTTTGGCAAGTCGAGAGGAAGAGAGTTGGTGGAAAATCAAGATAATTGTAGGAGAATACTAGTGAGTTGAGGGATTTTTGAGTTGTGAGTGGACAATGATAGACCACCCTCTTTTGTGTATTTCTAGCCCTGGCTTGGGGGTGATTTGTTGTTGAGATATGGAACAAAACATCTATGGTTGGGTGGAATGTTTGTCCCAAGTAGCTAGTGGCACAACCGTTTTTAAAAGATAAGTGTTTTATCTTGTTTTTGTGTTGCATATTGAGTTTAATTGTTGTGTATTAGATCTGTGTTTGAGAACAATTTATATGTTGTTTTGTTTGAATTTATTAGTTGCATTTTATGTTTATTTTAGAATGTTGTAGATGCATCTAGTTCATGGCATCAGTAAATGGTTAAAAGTGTATGTTTTCCTATAGTTAGTAAGCTACAAGATTAGTTAGCATAAAAATTTTAATTTTATGATTTTTTTAGCATGTAATGGACCTCAACTGGGTTGGGGAACGTTATAGATTGGTATTAGAGCTTATGGTTCAACACTGGACCCACATTTTCCAACAACCAGTGCGAATTTGGGAAAATTCATTGCTATTTATTTCAATTTGTGACGAAATTGGGGAAACAAACTGTTGTTTTTCTTCATATAAGATGTGATCGATGTATTATTACAATGATGAGTGTTCCATATATAGGGAACATAAGGTGACCATCCATGAAAGTATGTGTCCCTTGAATAATAAATAACTATTTATTATTATCATTTACTTATTATATACTATATTTAATAATCAATAATTATATTATTAATTATTATCTTTAGAGAATGTCTTCCCGATGTTGTCCAAACATCAACACTCCCTCTCAATGAGGGAGACATTTTGCAACATGCTAAGATTTTCTTTGAAGTATACAAAATTCACCCTAGAGTCATGACACTTGTTTGTCAGTCTTGGGAGACATCTCTCTCCCACCTGAATCGAGGAGAAACTCCTTTCACGGCTCTCCCTTTGAGCCAATTAACTCTCTCTAATATTAGGCTTACTTTGGGTCCTCATGTAATAGAATATAGCATATTGAGTCTTTATCATTCCTTTTCAAATCACCATGACTAGGAAAAAGACCACAGAAGGATCTTTCACCATAGGTACACACCTATGAGTGAAATTTCGGCATGATACTAGCTTAAACATGGAAATCACTTCAAGCACCTCGAGTCCATATTGTTCCTTGTCATGATCAAGGAAGGACTATGTCTAGGCAAATTTACCACAAGTGCATATTTATGATAAATGTATCCTATTTCCCTTGGTCTGCAACCCAATCTAGGAGAAGTTATGCCCGATGCTGAAACATCAACACTCCCTCTTAGCTAGGGAGGTATCTTTCCATAGTAGTACACAACTACTGTCCAGAGACACACAGTCTCCACCAGTGGTACACAACCACCATGGTAGAAAAAATTTTGTCACACATGGCACTCCCATATGGAATTCTAGAGGCTACTCCCTCTAGGAACACTTAAGGTCAACTCCCCATAGTGTGAGACATTAAGGGTCAACTCCCTTGAGATTTCCTCATGTTCTCTCCACATGGGATGATGGGATATAATCCAAAATGCACTTATTCTTTCTTGAATAAGTGTTCCACTTATCCCTTCTCGAATAAGTGTCTTCACAAATCAACTCAACTCAATTCACAGAGGAGTACGATCTAGAGAAAGTTTGTTTTTCTTTGCGTTCAAGTCTACGTGGCCAATGGGTCAATGTTGATATTTGATAACATTCAGTAGAATAATAGTCTATGATCTTGGCCATAACAAGCTCTATTTTGCACCTTGTCTCTTGGAGCACACCAGCTAAGTGGAAGAATCCCACCTCCACTACTAAATTGCTTGGAGTTACGCTACTTATACTTGTATATCTCTCTCATTTTCGTGGGCCCTCCTGTGAGGGATTCAAACCCAATCCTCCTCTGATACCATGTTGTTTTTCTTCATATAAGATATGTTCGATGTATTATTACAATGATGATTGTTCCATATATAGGGAACATAAGGTGACCATCCATGAAAGGATGCGTCCCTTGAATAATCAATAAATATTTATTATTATCATTTACTTATTATATTTAGAGAATGTCTTCCCGATGTTGTCCAAACATCAACACAAACAAAGAAAAATAGAGTGAAATCCCCAAATTTGTGAGTAAATTTAAGTTTAAATGCCTCAGAACTATTGAAGAGATGATATAAGGCATCAATATATAGAGTTGTAAAGATAAATTTGACTTGGAAGGTCGAAATTCATGTTTTAATGGTCATTGTAGAATTGGGCGAAATTTGATGGATCAACAGTTGAGATCGCTTTTGATTTCAAAATCAAGGACCTAGATTCATTGTAAATAGAGTTAAAAAATTATAAGGTTTTTCAGAGTTGGAAAGATCTAGAAAATCAATGACCAAGATTCATTTTCAGTAGTTGGGAAAATGGATCAAATCGATGGCCCATATTCTCTAGGATTTGGTCTAAAATTTCTAAGTGTTCGAGTTTTCCAAGAGAGATCGTCGATGGTAAGATTAGTGAGATTTACAAAGAGTTTTAGTTTTCCAACACAAATCGTCAATGGTCGATGATCAGATCGACGAGTTTAGTGAAGAGTTTGGTTCAGACAAAGGAAATATCTGATTGTCGATTGTCGACGATTAGTGGTCGACATAAATTGGTGAAATATTTCATGCGTCTAGAGGAAATCATCGATCCTCTATGGCTGATGATTGGGGGTCAACGAAATTAGAAAAGTGTTTCTATCAACCAAGAGAAAACGTCGATGGTCGGTAGAATTGGCGAGGTTCTTGGTTCTTCCAATAGAAATTTTCAATCATCGATGAAGAAAGAGGGTGATGATGTGTCATGCCACGTCAACATCCACATTTCATTCCACATTAGCATCCATGTTTCATGCCAATTAGTCAGGTTTCCATGTAATCACCCACGTGTCATGCCACATCAGACAAGGAATGGTTGATGGTTGATGATCGGTTTGACTAATTTGGTAAAGAATTTCAATCATCCAAGAGGGATCGTCGATGGTCATCGGTCGATGTTCAGGTCAGCTAATTTAGCGATGTATTGAAAGTTGGTTGTCAAGGGAAAGGGTCGATGGTCGATGGTCGGGTGAATAATGTTGATGAGGTATTATGTGTGCCCAAAGGAAAATGTCAATCATCGATCATTGATGGAGCTTAGATCAATGGTCCATATTGTTTCCCTTTCGGTGATCGACGATGGAGATTCATCCGCAAGCCTAGAAAGGGTTTAATGGATCAATGGATAAGATTAATCCCAATTTTGGGATCAACAATGCAGATTAAAAAGTTGTGATAATAGGAAAACAATCAATTTTCTATGATTTTTTAGATTTTTGAAGGTCTTAAACTTGCGGGGCGATTTTGAGACCCTAAATGATGTTTTTAAGCAGTCAATTTTTATGAAAATAGGGTGTACACTTCACACACCCTACTTGTATAGATTAAATAGAAGAACTCAGAGAGAGATTTCCAATGAGCTACTCCAAGTGCAAAACATAGCTCGTATGAGAAAGTTACAACTGAAATAGTTAAGGGTATAATGTTGGCACTAGTTTACTTCCAGAGGGCATAACACCTTACTCAAAATTTTGTTTGGGTCACAAGAACAATCTATGGAAATATTATGAACCATAGAATTCAGCCATGGAACCAGATTTGGAATCTGGATACATAAAAATGTACATGAAGAGAAAGAAGACACCTAAAGCATACAAGGATACATTATGAAAACAATCTAAACTTCCTTGGACCATAACTTTAAGCTCGGAGATCAAATTTGAGCAAATGAATAGTCATTGGAAAAGTATTGAGGAGAAGAAGACATATATCCACCCAAAATTTTGAATTAGGCACTAAAAGTTTCACAGAAGTAATAAAGTAAATTTTGCAACAATAAAAACAGAGTAATGAGTGGAATTTACAGTTTGTGAATGTTGAAACTTTTCTCTCAAAAATCAAAATGAGTCATCTGATGGGGAGATATTTCATAGAGAAATTTGTATAAGGAATTATATTTTGACTTAGTGCATTGTGTTCTTATTAAATTGATATGAAGAATAACATGAATTCTAATTAATGAAATGTTTTATAGTATGCATGTTCTAACAACAATTATCACATGCACATTTCTTGTAGAATTAGAGGTATAAGAAAAAAAAATGGTTCTTATATGAGGACTGGATTTATGGAATATGCCTGAGGATATTACATCCATGAGGAAGAGGTCATAGGTCTACATGTTAGCATGGGAAATGTTGAGATAGATTCTAATGGAAGGAGAGGAAGGCAGGAGCTTGTAACTATGAGAAGCTTGCATAGAGAAGTGCAAAGCTAAGGGCATATACCGAAAGGATCATGAAGCATCAGGAAGAGATACTTTGAATTCTGAATATGTTGCATAGTTAACAAATATTATTGCACCAATCAAGCAACTAGTGATAGATAAGTGAGAACATCCAGATCCCAAAGAAGAAGGGATGATCATGGAATGATAAGAAGTCAACAAGTATGAGTAGGCACCATCATTCTCCAAGGAAATCCACTAGGATAACTCTTTGAAGTCTAGGGCCAGGGAGAATCCCAATTGTGTCTCTTGTTAGGAGGTAAAGAAGAAGGCCTAAGGAAAACATATTACAAGGTGAAATCAGTAAAATCAAGCCACAAACTTTCAATGGTGAGCATAGGAAAGGAGAAGAGGTCAATGCCTAGCTGTTGGAAATGAAGAAATATTTCCAGCTGCACTATTACCCCTCTAGGGTAGAAGCTAGAATTGGAACCTACCATCTGCAAGGAAAGGAAACTATATGGTGGGATCATATTAAGAAATCCAAGCACCTTGATGAAAAGAAGGTCTCATGGAGGCGGTTCAAAGAATATTTCCAAGAAAAATATGTGTCTGATCATTATTATGAAAGGAATATGAAAGAGTTATTTGAACTCAAGTTGGGAAGAATGAAAATGGATGAATATGAAAAGAGGTTCTTTGAATTGTTGAAGTATGTGGACTTCATAAAGGATGAAAAGTTCAAAATCCAAACAGTTCTAATTGGGTTACCCTTCTTCTATAGTGACAAGATACAATATGATAACCTCGGGACATTGGAGGAAGCCATAAGGAGATCAAAACATCTTTATGAGCATAGTAGAGGAAGGTCAGTTTTCCAAAATGCTTGGAATGACAAGATCAAAGGAAAGAGGGATCAAAGGAATAAAGGTTTTAAGCCCCTCATTTTTAAGAACAACTCCCCTTTTTAATAAAAGAAACATTACAACAAGACAATTTGTAATAGAAATTTAAATACTTTGAGTTGAAAAAAGATGGATTCCTCATGTACAAAGGCAAAGTATATGTGTCAAATTCTAGTGAGATGAAAAATACAATGATGAGGGAAATCCACAATGTGCCATATGTTGGGCACCCAAGATATCAAAAGTTAATTGCAGTTGTGAGGGGCCAATACTTTTGGCCATGAATGAAGAAATAAGTAACTAATTATATATCCAGGTGTCTAGAGTGCTAGAAGGTGAAGAACGAACATAGACATCCAGCGGGGTTGTTACAGGCATTTCCCATTATAAAATGGAAGTGGGAAGTAATTACCATTGATTTTATTACAAACTTGCCCAGAAAAGTGAAGCAACATGATTCCATCATGGTGATGGTGGATAAATTTACTAAGGCAACACATTTTATTCCAGTGGAGTCTACACACAAGGCAACAAATATTGCAGAAATCTACATGAAGGAAGTTTCCAGGCTACATGGAGAGCCCAAGGAAATCGTTTCTAACAAAGATCCAAAATTCACCTCCAATTTTTGGAAAGGTTTGTTCAAATGTTTTGGGACAAATTGTAATCTCGGTACAATGTATCACTCATAGTCATATGGGAAAATAAAGAGGACTAACAAAATAATTGAGGACATGCTCAGAATGTATGTGATGGACCAACCATCAAAGTTGGAGGATTATATACACTTAGTGGAGTTTTCTTACAATAATGGGTATGAATCCTCATTGAGAATGAGCCCATTTGAAGCATTGTATGGAAGGAAGTGTAACATGCCAATGAGTTGGGATAATCTAACAGATAGAGTAGTTGTTGGGTTAGATTTGTTGAAGGAAATGGAAGAGAAAAATGGAAAAGATAGAGAAGAATTTAAAGGAATCCCAGGACATGCAAGAGATTTATGAAGACAAGAACAAAGTTTTCATAGATTTTAAAGTCGGCGAACATGTGTTTTTAAAAGTGAAGGTGGTCGCTTAGATTAAGAAGTTGCCCAAAGTTGGCAGCAAGATATTGTGGACCTTTTGAGATCTTAGAAAATATAGGGTCAGTTGCATACATGATAGCATTGTATACATCCATGAGAGTGCATAATGTATTTCATGTGTCATTATTAAAGAAATATGTGTCTGACCCTAACGACATAATTTATTGGACTGTGATCTAGGTGGACCACGAAGGATATTTTCAGGTGGAACCAATATGCATTCTCGACCAGAAATTGAAAGTGATCAAGAACAAATCCATAGGTATGGTAAAGGTTCAATGGACCTACTACGATCCTGAAGACACAACTTGGGAGCACAAAGAAAACATGCGAGAGGAATACCTGCAAATTTTTGGCAATTTTGAAGAAAACGGAAGACAAAAATGCAAGACTCCATTTTGAGTTGTCAAAGTCTCGAAACCACATATTAGAGTCTTAGACAACTTGAATTGGGGTCCTTGATAAAATAATGGTATATCCTGATGGAATGAGAGTGGTGAAAGGGGTTCATTCCTTGGGTCAACGGGTTGAGAGGAACATGAAATTATGGTTGGAATTGTTGTTGGATTTGTAAAATTCTAGTTTTTTTCTTTTTTCTTAGTATTATGATGTAAATTTGTGCATGTATATTAGCATATTGTGCCCATGGAATAACAATTGGATGAGAAAAGAGTATTTCTATTAAAATATGATCAATAGAAGTGTATGAATGAAAAAACTTCTATGTCAGCATGTATCAGAACTGAGAAACTAAGTCCCTTTCAACTAGGTCTCCACCACTTCAATCCTCTACCAAAGGCAGGCTCATATAAGAGAGAGAATGAGGTTCTCCATCAAAGAGGGAAGAGCTTGGGGGCTGAACAATGTGTTCAAACTTTAAAGGACAAAGGGATGCAGACTCAATATGAAGTGAATAATTTCTTCAGAGTAACTTTGCTCTCAAAATTTGAATTCTTCTCCCCTTCCATAGTTTGGATATGGCCCATTTATAGCCTTCAAATGGAACTGAAGGGTCGAGTCAGAACGTTTCCAGTATATGGAAGGTCAAGGATCATGGATCTTGTGACATGACATGGAAACCCGACACAATTATTAATTTTGAGCACCAAACTTGATGTACGCGGGTTTTAGTGGTGCAACCTGCATATACGCATGTTGTATAACTGATAGGGCGTGTATATATGGAAAAATATGATTTTTATCTCTGGGAAGTGCAAAAGGGGACTTCAAGTCTACATAGACAAATGGAAAATGCCTTCTAAGCAAGTTGCATGGGGTGAGGCAAATCTTGCTATAATAAATGCCCCCTAATGTGTGAGGTCATAGGAGTATTTGCGATGGCCAAAATACATTATAATTCTCGGAAGTGGAGTAATGGAGACCCAACTAGACGAACTAGTTTCTCATGAGAATATTACAATCCATAATGACTTTGTACACATGGTTGCCAATTGAATTACACTGCAGATCCATGTGGAAATATAACATACAGTTGTTCATGGCCATGAATAGGAAATACAAAGTAGATACATGCCATAGGTTGTCATAGCCATGAACAAGGCCTAGTGAAAACCAGTCTCAAAATCAATCTGAATATATCTATATACAATGGAGTACAATCTGATATCCTATGATCACTGAAGTCATATAGGTACTGGTCCAATGAATGATAACAACAACTTAGGAAAGTTGTGACTATAAACTAATGTCTTCAAGTCTTCTACATGATCCGCCAAAGGTGCAATTCCACATCATGTGAATAAAGGAGTTGAGTTCAAACATAATGGGACTTTGTTTGATTATCGATCATTAAGGTATACCATTAACAAACGGGAGACAACCTACCGATAATGAAAGTATGTATCAAGGAACTAAGTACATTCTTACAAGTGTGAATAATCATGTTGATGTCGAACACTTGAAGAGTCCATCGATCAAGAGACATTGATGTATTCCCAACTATCGATGGTGAGAGAACCTACCACTGATGACTGTAAGCCTCTAGGTACTCATAGGAATCTAGGCCTCGTTTCTAGAATAGATGAGTTGAAGTCAATGGAAGGAGACCCGCTAAGGAATATATCATCAATCATCATGAGGTATAAAGAAATAGCTTCATGATTTGGAGGAATTTGGATGAAGAACATGTTCAAAAACCAACGACCTTGTGCATCTTTTGCATGCACTAGATGCAAACAGTGAACGAAAAAGACCCTTTGAATAACATCCAATAAGGAATATTGTTTACAAAGGCAAGGAAACCACAAATAAGGCTAATGGAATCCAAGACACTGCACGAATCCCAATGTGTGAATATATTTCTTGTCGTCGAACACAAAGGAAACCCTCCAATCAATGACCAATGAGGAGATGTCGATTGTTGGGTTCAAGTTTACCTAACCATAATGAAAGTAGGACCAGGGTGCACTGTAGGACTACATCTTCATGTAACTTTGAGACACATTGAGGGTATGGTTGACATGCAAAGTCAAGAATTCAAATAAATAGACAACACAAGCTTATAGACATCCTTTGAACAAGAGCATGAGACATATGGAGGACTCTGACAACATAGACTTGATAATGAAACTTTGTGATGCAGGAGGCATCAATCAAACTCTCCATAGGGACTAGAAGAATAAACAATCAGAGGAGTAAAATCTAAGTAATGAGATCAGCTTCCTAAGGTCATGATAAACCCAAAATTTGGTAACAAGTGGGCTCAAAATTTTGTACTCTATTCAAAGGTGACTTGATTGTTGCCAATATAAGATAATATTATTTTCTTTCCTGACTTTTTTTTTTTTTTCATAGGAAAATGAATGCTATGATACAATGGAGGAAACGAGTGTCATGATTAAGCAACTATTTCGAACAATGGAACATACCTAGGCTCAATGCAAGGAGGTGCATGCAAGACATGGACACTCGGGGGAATTATTCCTCTTAGGGTACAGGGTGTCAAGATGAAAGGATATAAACAAGGCTTTGCTTGGCTAGTGATGCAAATTGCTTAGGTAATAGGATTATAACAAGGAATCGGGAAGTGGAAATAGGCTCAATACTACAAGAAAGATAATGGAATACAATTAAAACTTAATTCCAAAGAATGTCATTTTTCGTAAATTTAGTCCCCTAGGCCCGAAAAAGTATAAAACAATACCCATGTGATCTCTTCTAGCCACTAGTTACTAGAGTATTCTTTTTTTGAAATTAGTCTACATGGTCCAAAAAAGGGTTAAACTTACATTAAATAGATGTCCTTTCAAATCCATTTAACGAGTGTGAAAGAGACATGTTTACTCTACAATCTTTTCACTTTTTTATAGAGTCAAAAAAGTGCTTAACTAAGACTTGGGGATGTTGTTCTAAGAAACATATCATGGGGGAGGCCAGGGCTCCCGTGCAGGACTTCTGTCGAAAGTAAGAAAATCACAAATTAAATTAATTAAATTAGGGTTCTCTCTAAACGAACCTTAGGCTTTCCTCCTTCCCCTTAGTATTTATATTACACTTCGCTCTTCAATTTTAATCCATGCTTCTTGTCTTGAAGATGGATCCTGATTTGGATCCAAAACATCAACAATTCATTCACAATATTGTGGTTCTTCCGAGCATTAATGAAAATACTCACCACAAAAACCTCATTGATTAGATTATTTTCCTGTATGGAAGGGAATCTCTAGATGAAATTTGTGCTCTTGAAAATCTCCGGATTAAAATTAAGAAGAGAGATGTTGACTTAGATTTTCTAAAAAACTACAGGAATCGGAACATTCTACCAAAATTTGCACAAATTGAACACAAGAATAAAAACAAATGGAATAAATCTGCCTTCTTTAAGCTCAGACTCTCCAGAACCAGAGGTGAAATTAAAAGAATCAGATTCAACCTCGAACACCTGTCCAAAAATGCATTCAAACTCCACCTTAAACTTGCGCACACTATAGAACCAGAATTATGGAAAACTTTAGATGCCATGGCCACCATCAAAGCCAAAAATAAAATTCGATCCATTAAGGCCGAGAACGAGCCATTAAGGCCAAGAACGAGGACATTCAAGCTCGCGATAGACACCTCCAATTATCAGTAAACAACAACCAAGATACTAGCGAAGCTGAGAACACAGATGTACGAGCTCGCATTAGGCGTAGCAAACGATTAATGAACAACAATGATACCAATGAAGATACCACTAACAAGAAAGTAATAAATCTGTCATCGTATGATCCAGGAGAAGACGAGCTCAGCGTCCTAGGGAAAGGTCTGCAGCCTTAGCAGAACACTCCCTGAAAACAAAACACCTTGTGCGCCTAGAAGAGACAAAAATTTTGGCAAAAGAAGATCACCTATTTAAATGTTGCATTAGGGAAGCAATTGAAATCCAAAGAAATCCAAGCAACCTCAATAGGGATAATGACCTAGAACTAAATGAAAATTGGCTCTCCTTAATAAAAATAAAATAATAACTAAGTAATCAACCTTATAAGAAACCCTAATTTCAAATAAAAAACACTTTTAATTTTAAAAAAAAAAAACTTCCAACACCTCATTACTTAGTTATTATTTAAACCCAAAATCATTAGTATAATCCTTAATAAAATTTTAATCTAAATCATTAAATTATTAAACAAAAAAAACCCATTTATAAAATAACATGAAAATTATTCTAAATAAAAGATAAATTAAAATCTTTTACTAAAAACAAAACTTATAATATAATAATAACTCAAATCTCCTTAAAACATTTAAATTTTAAAAAAAAATCTAAACCTTAAAATTACTAAACCTTTTATTTAAATGAGAAGAAAATTTAAAATTAAATAAAAACCTAAAAAAAAAAAAAATTGAATTAACTTAAATTAAATTAATTAAATTATGGTTCTCTCTAGCCGACCCTTAGGCTTTCCTTCTTCCCCTTAGTATTTATATTACGCTTCACTCTTCAATTTTAATCCAACCTTCTTGTCCCAAAGATGGATCCTGATATGGATCCGAAACGTCGACAATTCATTCGCAATATTGTGATTATTCTGAACATTGATGGAAATCACAAATAGCTGACACAAGCTTGGGAAAACCCAAATCTTTCCAATTCAAGGAGGATAAAATAATTGCATAGGTTACCTTATATAAAATATATCAAATAATGCCCCTTATCTGGAAGGGTGTAGAAGAAGGAAGTTTAGGCTCTACAGGATCATTCCAATCAAAGGAAACCACCCTAGGACTCAGAGGGAGTGTACTCGAAGAGAATGGAATTATCCCTTCAGGAGGTACAAAACTATAAATTCTAAGGACATGGTCAAAATATGAATCACCCCCAAAACAAGAGTGGGATTGACATAAGATTGCATCGAAAATGTCACTTCCTTAGACTTGTCACTCTCCAAGAGAAGAGTAGGATCGGTTGAATATTGCATCATCATGACCACTTCTTCAACTGTTGGTTGAAAAGGATGAGGGACACCATGGTCAAGAGAAGCATCACTCCTCAAAACATGAGTGATATTAGTCGAATATTACATCGACACGATCGTTGGTTGAACAAGATGCGAGACAACATGGTCAAGAGATGCATCACCCCCCAAAACAAGAGTGGTGTCGACCAAAGATTGCATCAGTACGATTGATGTATCGACCTAAAAAGGTTGGGAAACCAAGGACAACCCAAAATCCTAAGGGACACTAGATAAGGACCATTCTTCTTGTACCATTGCAATAGCAGGGCACAAACGAGTTAGATGATCTCCTTTTCAAAGTCTACTAAGGAACTTGGGATTACGTCTTATACATCAAGGCTTCTCAATCATATGAATTCCCCCAGCATGAATTGTAGTGGTTGGTGACCTACTCCCAACATGACTTGAAGAGGCTAGTATCTTAGTTCCAACATGACTTGTAGGGATTGGTGATGAATCCCCAACATGACTAGCAGAGGTTGGTTTTTTATTTGCAGTGTGACTAGTAGTGACTAGAGTTGTCCCCCCAGCATGACTTGTAGTGTCTGGTTGTTGGTCTTCAACATGACTTGCAAAGGTGTTTGACCTATCTCCAACATGACTAGCATAGGTTGGTGATATAATTCCAGTATGACTCGTAGTGACTAGACTTTTGTTTCCATCATGACTGGCGGCGACTGGTTGTGGCATTTGAGACCAAGGTTTTGGGAAAGACTAGTTTTGAGAAATTGCAGTCTAAGAAGGGTTCTGGTATACACCATGGCTCTGTCCGGAAGGATATTATCCTCCTCCAAATTGATTCATAAAGGGTTGTAAGGGCATCACCACCGAGGAAGTCGTTTTTGAAGATAAAGAGACATGAAAAGGGTTACTTAGGTGAGGATATGTGTTGCCCCTAGATGAAGGAACTTCATGAAGTGGGTTTCCCATACTATTAAACTAACTCCCCCTGGATGAAACACTAGAGGACAGACGAAGGTCCTCCATGTGAAAATCATTCGTAGGAACCGACATAGCGGAAGAAGGATAGATGGACAAGATGTAATGAGTAGAATTAACACCCATTTGAGCACTTTCTTCTGGAAAAGTGAAGCTAGGATTGGATCCATAGGAAGGAAGATTCCAACCTCTTACCTTAAGAGTTGGTTGAGGGATATGAATCCCACCAAACAAAAAGGGAGAATAAGGAGGCATTATGCCTCCAGACCCAAAACTAGTATTCACATAAGGCAACGAGATAGAGGATGACAAGTGTGAGGACATGTCTGGCATACCATGAGAAAAATGATTAGAGGCCCAAGGTGTTGGATGAGTGTCATGATTTGACATACCACTCAAAAATACAAAAGGATTCGTCCCCATGGAATGAACAAAGACCATGGGTTGGGTAGCTCTAATTGAGGTAGTCACGGGGGCTCCACTAACCATGACAATAAAAACCCACGGCGCAATACAAAATCCTAAGGCCAACTAATAATCAAAGAGTAAACCAAAATAAACAAAAAGGACAAATGCACACAAACATGATATAGTAGTTGAAAAGGGACCTCCCTCACTAGAGTAGGTATGCCTCGCCCAAGAGGGGCCTGAGACTCCCTTCAAAAGATCGAAGGTATCATAATTAGTTATAAGGTCCCTCATCAGATTAACAATGCAGTTGGTCAGATCCCCCCAGAGAGGTAATCCTCCATAAAGGTTGTGTGTTGTCCGACCCTTATCTGACTCATGGTACCTACAGAATAACCCCCGCAAGTAACCTATGTGGCTACTTATGTCAATCAACTAAATCCATGACAATATAAACAATGTGCATGGGAACAATCGTAAGTCAGGTCCACCATATGGGCAGGGTAAAAAAGCCTGAAATATTAAAATCACTAACTCTCATGGAGGTAAAGGTACTAGCAAGACCCCCAAATCATAATAGATCCCCAAAAATATCTTTGATGCTAAGAAGGTATTAGAGGGCTATCTTTGCAACCAACTTCGCTTGACCTCGTGCTTAACTCCGGTGTGAACGAAGCATCCCGATGCCACTAATTACACAATGGATTTCACCACTTCCTAGATAGACACACATGTTGAGTTTAATAGCCTTAGATAATTTTACTCACAAAATACTATTCCAAGGCCCTATATACTATGCTTGTTTATGTACTATGAAAAATAAAATCGTTTCTAATCAATTTTAATTAATCAACATTACTTTTAATGGCTTTGTTTACTCAAGAGATGTGGTCGTGAAACTGATGATGTTATGACTCAACAAATTAAAGAAATGAATATGAACATAAAGCTAAGTCTTAATCTTCAATTCTCAAAAGATGATAAGCTTTTCAAAATGCAACTTTCAATTCAACTCTGCAATTTCAAATAAGATGTAATATTTCATATGTATCAAGATCAATACTAAACAACCAAAAGAGAAAATTCCAAAAGGAAAAATGTATATTTTTGTATTTTCAATATAAAGAATGAAAATGCAAGGACTGAATAACCACTTGATATATAGACCCTACTGCAAGAAAAAAGAGACAAGTAGAGCAGGATACCAAGAAGAAAACACTCAGACCAAGATGCAAGGAAAACCAATGAAAAAGATTATGAGAAAGAAAAATCACCCGAAAATTCAATCGTAAAAAGGTTTCCTATCACTCTGCAAACACTCAACAATTAGGACATAGACCAGGGATGATTTTAAGGATGGAAATTTGTTTTAAAATGTAGAAACCTTAGCGAATCTTACTAATCCTTCATATGCCAACTATAAATGTTTGGTGATATTTTTGTAAAAATATTCAAATTTATAAGGATTTTATATAGTTTTTATAAAATTTTGGTGATTTTAAAGGTAAAATAATTTTATCCTATAGAATTTGGGCGAATC
>WSFP011469680.1:0-17898 GCA_009831015.1 Picea engelmannii | reverse complement strand
TTATAAGCATATCTCTAGCATTACTTATCAAAACACTACACAAACATTCTTATACTGTAATTGTTCACCATTTCACATTTTAGGAGCATATATGTCAGCATATGAATTTCAAGATGCAATATGAACAAAACACTTATCAGAAATAACTTCAGAAGTGGGTGCAACTGCTGAGAGGGGTGCTCATTTCCACCCAACCGTAGGTGTAGCGACTCCCAGCGGATTTACCACTAGCCACCCCTGAGCTGAGACCACGATGCCCTGAGACTATGTCTCTCTGTCTACTAGTGACCAGGAGCGAAGGTTGCAATCTTTCCTCTCTGCTATCACTCACTCTGCGTAATGCCAGAGTTCCCCTCGCGTCTGCCCTTTCAATCGCCTCTGCCATACGCCTTATCCTCTCGCGAGGTTGCGTGTGGCACGATTACCCTCGCACTGATCAGGCCTGACGGCTCTACGGATAGGCGGATCACCTCCCCATCCCTCATTAAGCCATCAACCTGTAAGCCTGCAAGGCATTAAATTTCAGGGCTAGCGAGCCGCTTTTGGTTCTCCGGGCCAGTGGAGTCCAAATACGGTATTTAATTCTCGATGGAAGTTAACGCCACCTTTCCCGGTGCCTTCCACCACCATCATGGTCTCTTTTTCTACACATCCCCTCATCAACAGTCCTGCAATAAATTCATAATGTTATTCACATTCATTGACCTCTTCCTCAAGTTTCATTTACATCACATATTCACATTTATGAGTTTTCCATAGTTCTTGGCCAGTCCAGTTATATTTACAAGTTGGGGGAAACAGGGTGTTACATTAATGGATCATCTATTTGTGAAAACAAAGCAAAAACTGAAAAAATATTTGTTGTGTATTCATTATAGATGTCGCGCATAATTCTCGTCTTCCTTGGTAACATACTTGCTAATGTTGGATCTGGATATGTAGAACTACTTGGGTTGCTTTCTAATGTTTTTTGTGCTCTAGGTGTGGACTGTGCACCTGTTGTTCTTACTGGATTATTCTGCACTGTGATTTGTATCACAGTGCCAGTTGTATAAGGGACTATGCACATACTTGTACACGGTGTTTGAAACGCTTCTTCTTCTGTATCATCATGCGCAATAGCATTAATGATCTTAACTTTCTTCTCTACACTCCCATCCCATGCTTCATTCTCCATGAACTGAATATCATGACTGATTATGACCTTTCTTGTGACATGGTCATACAACTTGTATGCTTTTGTGTCCTCAGAATACCCAACAAATATACATTTTTGTCCTTTGTTGTCTAGCTTTCTTCTCATCTCATTTGGAACATGTGCATATGCGATGCAACCAAAAACTTTTAAGTGTGCCACATTGTGCTTTGATCATGTCCAGGCTTCTTGATGAACTTTGTTCTTCACACTCTTTGTCAAGAATCTGTTCAATATGTATATTGTAGTTGCTACTTCCTCAGCCCAATACTCATTTGACAAATCTTTGGTTGTCAACATACTGCGCACGATTTCCATGATGGTTCTGTTCTTTTTCTTTGCGACACCATTTTGTTGGGGTGTATATCGCACGGTAAATTGCTTGTAGATTCCATGAACTTTACAAAAGTTCTTAAATTCTCTTGAAATGTATTCTCCTCCTATGTGAGTTCTTAGACACTTGATGTAATAACCACTATGTTTTTCCAAAGTGATTTAAACTGCTGAAAACAACCCAATGCATCAGATTTATGCTTTAAGAAATAAATCCATGTCTTTCTTGAGAAATCATCAATAAATGTTAGAAAATAAGTACTTCCTCCAATAGATGGTGTTTTCATTGGTCAACAAATGTATGAGTGTACAATTTCTAGTGGTGCTTTTTCTCTGTAAGACTTTCCAACTAGAAACGATTCTATGTGTTGCTTGCCAAATATGCAGCCTTCACATATCCTTTCTGGTTTTTCAATCAATGACAAACCTTTTACCATATTCTTTGTGTGTAGCAGCTTTAGACCTCCAAAGTTCAAATGTCCAAATCTGAAATTCCATAGCCAAGAGTCATCCTGTACTTGAGATTGGAATGTTGCCTTCATCTCTGTGCCATTTTCTCCTTTCTTAGTGCTATGCACATTATTTTCTTCATTGAAATTACACACACTTTCTGTTGTAAATGCAATATCTAGCTACACATATTTTTCTTTACCAACAACTAGCACTATATTCTTTTTCTTGGTTGACTTCAATGTCAATGGGAAGATTTTGTTACTTGTCATCTTGATTCTTGCAATAAATTGATTGCTTGAAAATTTATCCATAATCACATAATGATTATCCTCCATGTAGATTATGTATCCTTTCTGTAACAGTCGTCATGTGCTCATCAGATTATGCTTCATACCATAAACATAATATACATCAGACATAACATTTTGTTCTCCTTTCTTTATTAAAATGTTTATACTTCCTTTTCCTAGGACAATGACTTGGATATTTGTTCCGAGTGTAATCTTGGTTTGGATTGACTCATCCAAACTAGAAAACAATTCTATGTTTCTTGTCATGTGGTTATTGTAGCCTGAATATAAATACCATATGTCACATGGACTTGCTTGAGAAATATGGCATTCAACTTGGGATACTATAGGAATTACCTCAACGTGCGCCATAAACATAGGGCGAGTTTGGTTATTTGCACCATTTGATTGATCTCGACTTTGTTTGTTCTGGTTATACAGTCTCTTATTGCACTCATATGCATAATGTCCATACTTTTTGCAGTAATGGAACTGAATGTTTGATTTCTCAGTTCTTTGACCACTTGGCTGACTGGTTCTTGGGTTTTGACCTCTTCCACTAGTATTTCTAGGACTTCTACTGCATCCACCTCTGACACAAATTCTTCCTTTGCTTCTAGAGTTATCTGTCCTCCTTCCTTTTCCACGACTTATAGATGATTGTGTGGAAAATGCATTCTCTAATGACATACTTGACTTATTCAATATGTGTTCATGATTAACGAGGGAAGCTTGCAGTTCATCTAGACTGAACTGGCTTAAGTCTTTTCTCTCTTCTAGACTCACAACAAGGGTATCAAACTTAGGAGGAAGACTCCTAAGTACCTTCTCAACCAATTTTCTATCTTCTATGGTTTCACCATGAGACTTAATTTGATTTATCAGGCCAATGACATGGGTGTAAAAGGAATCTACTGAATCTGAATCTTTCATTGACATGGTTTCAAAATCTCTTCTAAGAATTTGAAGTTTTGTAGTCTTTACTTTGTCCATACCTTGATAATAGGTTTGTAATATGTCCCATGATTCCTTGGCTTGCTTTGTTGATGCAACTCTTGGAAGTATGCTCTCATGCATGGCTTGATGTATGTAAAACATCATCTTTCCATCCTTTTTTCTTTGATCTTTCAAGACATCTTTCTCAGCTTGTGTGAGGGCATTGTATGCTACCTGATCTACTGGTTCCACATAACCATTATCAACTATCTCCCATACATATTGACCTCAAAACAATGCCTTCATTGTCAAGGACCACATCTCCTAATTATTTCCTGTAAAAGTGGGAGATTGAAGATTTGAGGTAGAATCCATATTTCACTTTTCAACAATGTTTTTTCTCTGATAAATTTGTTCTCATAGAACTTTCTCTTGATTAACTTGCTTTTGATAAACCTGCTCTGATACCAGATCTCAGATTTGATGGATCGACGATGTGCACAGTCTACTCTGTGCAACGTAATTTCAAATACTGTGCACCAAACAAGCTTTGTGACAAAGTTTCAAAACGAACCGCGTAGTACACAAACTGCATGATTTGTTAGGCGCTGTGAGTAAACACACTTAATAAAATGATTTATGGATGCATAATAACTCGGTGCTATGCTTAATACATAAACTCAAAAATATGATAAAAACTTGTCAACACACAAAATACTTGATATTAATAACTTCGGAACAATGGAACAATGCGCGAATACAAAGTACAATAACTAAGACGAACTTCGGCTCAAGTGTCTTCTGCTGACTTTACAGACACAGAGTTTGTGCTCAAACTTCTTCAACTCCTCAGCTGTTGTTGTTTTTCTCCTTCCTCTCTACTTCTTCTCTGCATCAACTACAACTTACTCTATTCTGAATCATTTGCTTAACTAAAAGACTCGGACTTATATGGACTCTGATTGAGACTTCCTATAGAAGTAACACTGACTCAACATTAAACACTACCATTAATACGACTGAATTTCCAACTACTTAGCTGAACTCGAGAAGATAAAAATTGGCTCCATTTATAGCTTCTTTGCTTGTCGATTGACTTAGAATGACTTTGAGTAAACGTGTGATTTTGCACTTGCACACTGTCATACAGAGTGACTGTCTAATAGTTCGGCTAACTAACAAACTACTGACAGATCTGAGATGTGAAGATCTCACCAACTTATAATTACTATTTCCAAGAGCAACAAGAATCAATCCAGCCACTATCGACCTTTCACCATGCACGGATTGGTCACCAAATGGGATTTGGCGCCCTTAATCGCCAATTGAAAAAACCACCTGGACGATCTTTTGTAACCGGAACCTCAATACGTCGTCGAGCTCTCCATACGCTGGGATGCCTTTCTTTTTATTTCTCGCGCGACTCGAGGGTTCCATCGATTGGAGAAGGAGATTTGCAGCAACACGACCTCACAAAAAATGGCGCCAGGATTATGCCTCAACTAGGCGGCTATGCCTTCCTTCGCCGGAACTTCAACTTTCACTTAGAGCCACGTCGGGTCGCCTTTGATTTCCCGCTGACCGCCACGTATTTCGGGGGGCACAATTTTAAAACCACTAGGGGCGGTCGAAACCTCTTTTGAGCCACGCATACGGTTTTCTTTACCACGATTTTACTTTTAGGGTGTCCTCCCTTTTTAAATATTGTTGAGAGTAGGAAAAATGCTATCCAATATCAAAACGTGTCCCTCTTTTGTTCAGCAATCATTCACCGTTGATCAATTGCTAGATCAACGTCTTAATTCACTCTTCAATTTCTGGGATTCGGTCTCCCTTCGAATCGATTCTTATTTTCTCCTTCATTGGTGTGGAATGATCTCCTCATATATAGCTATGGGACATGGTAACATGAACATCATAGAAGAAGGTATTAAAATAATAATAAAAAATAAAATAATAATAATAAAATAAGTTGGTTTCTATATATTGAATAAATAATAACTATTTTATATCTATTTTAATTTTTGATTTATTAAATATTTAAAAGGATCAATTCTCGAGAGGTGATAATATTTTTTTAGAGTGTAAAACTTGAGGAAAGGTTTAAGATTTGTCCCTTTAAAGATTTGATCCCTCCAAAATTAAATCGGGAGTTTTCAAAATTAAAATCCTCCATTAAATATAATTATAAATTTATCTAAGATATATAAAATACGCATTAAAAATTATTGTTTTTACTTCTAATACTCTCACATTTTAAATTAATGATTTATGAAACAAAAATGTTTTTTTATTTTTTAAAATTCAAAAGAACAATACAATATTTAATTAGGTCATTTTATGGTTTATGTCTTACTTCTCAATCATGTAAAACACGATAAAATGCACCCAAAAGTTACCAATTTTGATTGAATATTTTGTCTAAATTTAGCATAAAATTTGAGAGAAAAAATATCCTTCCAAATGAACTTGTGTCTTCATTTTTCAAACTCTTAAAAAATAAAAAATAAAATATTTAACCGATTAAAACTCTAACATTTCCTAATTCCTATTCACTAATGTGTTTTGACTACAATGAATTACACCCCTCCCAAACAAACCAAAAAGACTTACTCTTACATTACTTACTCGAATCAATTTATAAGCCTCACAAACAAACATGTATACAAACATGTATGATAAAACATTATTATTATTCCTCATAATAATGAGCCTTGCTTATCACAATGCTTCCTTCTCTATTTCATTGTTTTGCTTATACTCAAGCTCATCCTACAATAACAAAGCTCTTAGTAATAAACTTTTATTAATTAATGTTTTTGAATTTATTATGCATGAGAAGTAGAAAACTCTAACTCTTTATGTAAAAATATGGAAACCTTAACCTTAAAATAGAATTTATTAGTCAAATATATTGTTAAATGAATCAAATTTAAATGTAATGCATAAATTTCAAAATTTTATGTGAGATATTACGTTAAATATTGTTAAATTATATGTTTTGATTAGTTTTTGGGGTATTTTTTCATTTATTTTTTTTTAAATCCAATGAGAAATTGTTGGATGTGCAAATTTGAGTCGTTAAGATAATTCGAGTGTTCTATGGGTTTTTCAGCACTATGAATCCATTTATACATTTAGAAATGCAATTTAAACAACACAAAATTGTGATTTCACTCAAATTTATATTATCGAATTTCTACCAAAATTACTAAAATGTAAAACATTTAAATAACTCCAAATATAAATGTCTTCCCCTTTCCCACCTTACTATACATTGATAAAAGAAAGTGAATTAAAATTGATTCCAATTTACATAAGAAAGAAAGAAAAGTATAATATCTAATTTTCCATTATACATTGCTAACACCAATAAATTCAATAATCTATAATTTAGAATAAAACTAAAATGGCCAAAGTAATAATAAATATCATGAAATGGATACAATGTAAAATCCATCCATTCTCAATCTATAATGGATACTAATAAGATACATCTCTCATGAAATGGGTACAATGTAAAATCCATCAATTCTCAATCTATAATGGATACTAATAAGATACATCTCTTATTTCAATTGGATCAACAAATTATTGAATTGGAAAAGTGGTAAAAATAATAATAAATGGTAATTAGAAGTAATTCTAGTAAAAAATCACCTAATGTAACCATGGAATTAGTTCATTCTCTCCTTTTGGCAAATAATGTTATTAAGAAATCTACAAATATGACAAAATCAATGAATATTGTTCATTAAAATAAGTTAAATTTATCATTATAGAAATATAAAATATTTTCCATCTCCTTTTATAAAAACCTATATTTGATGCAATATCTCAAGTACTGCACAATTTTTATAGGTAAAAAAAAAAAATACAAATTTTTATTGGTGAAAAAAATTGAAAAAATCTAAAATAAATTAAATCATTTTTATTGTGAATATTAATTAGTAAAATAGATATGCACTATGAAATCTCATGCTATAAATCAACATCTTCATTGAATATAAATATATTAGACTAGTGACACCATTTGCAATATGTACACCATTTGCAATATATTAGACTAGTGACACCATTTGCAATTTATAAAACAACAAGACAAACTTGTACACCTTTTTTTTTCCAATAAAAATTAACCACCTGGAAACCCACCCCAATACTTCCCCGCATAGTAGATGATATCGACAAACTTGTACACCTTATATACAACTTATAAATGTATCATAAATACTCATCTAATATGGCATTCGATGTTTCATTAGTAAGAAAAAAGTTTTCAATTCAATACAATAAGGATCATATACGGCCAAATATTTAATATATGCCAAATCAATATCGCTAAATAATGAGATATTATGAATAATAAATGAAATAATTGTAGCATTGATTATACTTGGAATTGATACGTTAATGTTAGAATTGATATATTAATGTTATGTATTTTGTTAATGAGAATTATTTTTGTTTATCATTTCTAGTCCTCTTAATTATAATTATAGATATATTTTTTAAGTTATATCCATCATATTTTTGGATAGGGGAATATATGTTGATTAGTAATATATAGATAATATACATGATAATCTATCACTATTTTTCTACAAATGAAATTGATTGATATGATGTATTGTTAAAACAATAGTTATTGAAAGAATTGTTTCAATAGCTATAATAGTAATTAGTTAGGATCCAAATCTTTGAAAATTAGTGAAATTGATTGATATGATGTATTGTTAAAACAATAGTTATTGAAAGAATTGTTTCAATAGCTATAATAGTAATTAGTTAGGATCCAAATCTTTGAAAATTAGATTAGGATTAAAAACTTTGAAATTACCATATTTTTATCCTAAGAATACCTTATTAATTGACTAAATGATTGTAATGAACTTTATCCCTCTTAAAGGGATAGCCAAAAGTTTCTTACATTTGGTCAAAAGTTTCTACAAACATTTTTAGGATAAATAATATTCTCAATGCAATTGCAAATTATATGTAAATATTAGGACTTGATTGGTTAAATAAAATATGTACGATTCCACAAATACTCTATGTTTATAATGAATAGGAGATGAACTAATGAAAAAATTCCTGATAACAAAAAAAAAAACAAATTTACTATAACTTAATTTTTTTTTTAGAAAAAATAATTAATTCCATTCTTTTAATTTCATAGTCCATATAATAATATTGATTTTCTCTAACCATTTTTACTACTGAAAAAAATGATCAAATTATTATTATCTTCTTGGATGAACATTTTTTGTTGGACCTATGGATTGCCATTATCTATTATATCTTGTGAAATACATATTCTTGGACCACTGAGAATATGTTTCAATTAGAATCAATTTGAAAATGTTGTTTTTTTTTCATTAATCAAATAGTAGTTTAAAAATTTACCTCTATTTATTCTTCAAATATTGTTATTCAAAATGAATATTTGTTTGTAAATTATTTCTATATTCATTATGGATTTGATCCAAGTAGATCAAATCCAAAATTTTATATTTGACTAGATGGAATGAATAACACTTGGTAAAATATCTCTTCTATACTTTATGAGACAAAAAAAATTCAATAATTTCATTGAATACAACCCTTTTACAAATTAATTAAACACTTTTATTTTGAAATCATCTAGGTATTAAATAACCTCTCACCAATTTATTTTTGAAAGTTAAACCCAATATATTAAAACTCCCCTTAGATCTTGTATTAACATCTAAATCCACCAAGGACATTTGGTCAATCATTTGCACTACCTATAGGCATATTCTCACTCAATATATAAATCCTTTCTTCAATTTTTGAATACATGCTAAAATAATTCGACAAAAGGCCTTAGACTTGGGTGTGGATCACCATAAGGTACATTATTTTCCAATATAAGAACCATTAAATAAATCCAATGCAATATTTTATTGAATAAGAGTTTGGATCTATAACAAGGCCTAAAAAAAAATAGAAGTTTTATTAGCACACTATTTTTTCCATTTATTTGGGAATTCTATTTTGGAAAATTTGGTACCATCAAAAGGGTATTTGATATGAACTTCCCACCTAATGTAACATTCTCAATCTTAACCGAGGAACATTACTACACAAAAATACACATAAAATCAAAATATTTATGCTAACTAAATTCATGTAGCTTACCAACCAAGAATTGTACACAAATTTAACCATTTTAGATACCCAAAACTATATGTAGCTACAACACACTGAAATGACATGAATGAAAAAAATAAACTCATATATGGAAACATTCACATCCACATAGTAAAAAACACATCAATTAAACTCATAAATTAGCTCAGTGAACAATAAACACTTATCATTTTAAAACACTTGTGCAACTAGTTACTTGGGATATAAGTTCTACCCAACGATACACTTGTTGTTCCAAATATCAACAACAAGTTACCCTTGAGTTGGGGCAAGAAATCCACAAAAGTTTTTTTTTTTTGTATAGTCCATTCATAACTCATTTTTTCCCATAACCCACTAGTATTGTCTTACAATTATCCTGATTTCCACCATCTCTCTTCCTCTTGACCTACCCAACCCAAGGAATGTACCTCTTCACTATTATTAGTCCATCATGCATCCCATTCATTTATCAGGGTCTCTCTAGCATAGGTAACCATGAATCTTTCTATTGGAAACTCAAGGGAAACTCACCACTCATAAAAATTATTAGGAAAATAGTAGAAACCACTTGTTGTTATTGTGAAACTCACACCAGAGTTCAGTCTTCAGGCCTAACAACTTGGTTCTTCAGTATTTATCTCCAAAACGCTCCAACAAGCTCCAAAATTCTCCCAACCTTCTTGTTCCTACCCATACAAATTTCTTCTCTTTTACCAAGGAAATTTGACTCACACTCTTTCCCAAACTAATTTTTCTGAACTACATGTTTCGAATAACTATGGGATGTGAGTCTCACACCAACCCTCTTAAAGGTATTCAATGATTAGGGTCTCTACATACACTCAACCAGAAAATAGAAAGTTATCCCAAATGATAATAAAATTTAGAAATCTAGGTTGAATTAATACCCATAAATAATTCCCCCTTTGGACCCTTCTTAGACACTCCTAGACATTCCCTTATATTTTGGATTAATTATTCCCTATCTTTGTCCATATCCCCCAACAACTTGTATCACATTTATTTATTAAAATTTAGAAATACATTTCGCATATTATATTGCTTGGCCATAGACAAATTTCATTATGTCTACATTAAGAATTAAGTGAACTAGGGATTATAGTGAGGATGTTACATTATCCTTCCCATACAATTGTGCATCGTCCTCAATGCACAACACCATGCCCAAAAACATATACAATTTACATCATAATAATTAGAAAAAATAAAAATTATGCAATTCCACATCTCCAACAACAGTTCAAACCAAAATCTCTCACTTCTCTCATCCTGTTGACCCAAGGAATGTGCCCCCTTCACTGATATTAGTACATCTGGATGCACCATTCTTTTATCAAGGCTATCAACGTAGGATACCAAGAATTTTTCAATGTGGTTTCAGAACTCTAACTACCCAAAAATGGAGTCTTTCATTTTTAGCTTCTATTTTCTTCAAAATTGACAAAAAATTTGGGGTATTCCTCCCCCATAGTTTCTTCATGCTCCCATGTTGTGTCTTTGGGACAGTAGTAGGTCTATTGGACATTTACCATGCCAATTTTTTTTTCCTAATCATATTGACTTTCTAGTCCATAATATGTACTAGTTCCACCTAGAAATCCCCTTCATGTCCCACTTGGATCACAACCCAATCGATTATGTGGTTAGGGTTAGGTATATATTTATTTAATAACGACACATAAAATACATTATGCACTCTCATGTGTTCAATTGGCCCTATCTTTTCTAATATTTCGAAAGGCCCACTTCTCTTTGCTTTCAATTTTAGAAAAAACATTTTCTCTCTCTTTAAAATCCTTGAAATTTATTTTCTTGTCTGCATAAATTTTCTTCCTATCCTGAGAATCTTTTAAATTATGCTTGAGCTTCAACATCTTCTCTTCCATTTCCTTCAATAAATATGGCCCAATAAAAGAAAATTCTAGTAGGTTATCCCAACTCATTGATGTGTTACATTTCTTGTTATACAATGCTTCAAATGGGATCATTTTTAATGAGGTTCAATCACGCCTCAATATCCATTATTATAAGAAATCTCTACTAAGTGGATGAAATCCTCCCACTTTGATGACTGGTCCATCACATATATTCTAAGCATGTCTTCAATGATTCAGTTAGTCTTCTCTATTTTTCGTTCTGACTCTGGGTGATGTAATGATCCAGATGTATGAGCGGAATGAAATGAATAACATAATGAATACAATAACATAGAGATACAGAGAACAACAAAAAATATCCAGTGAAAAATAACTTCTATTGAATAAATAAAATAAGCTGAAACTGTAAAATTGAAAAACTGAACACAACTTGCTCGAATGGTGGTAGCTATCTATGAGAAGAGATGTGACTACTATGCACATTCGCCTGGGCATAATTATTTCAATGAGGCTCCAGAGCAATTTTTAACATTACTCATGAATTCCAAAACCATAGACATCAAAAAACCTAACCCTAGGAGATGAAACACCAAAAGTTATGTGGGCCCCATTGGGTAAGTTGGTACCTCAATTTCCTGGGGTTGTAACTTTTCATACGACCTCCATTTTAGGCGCATGATAGCTCATTGGAAAGGTATTTTCGAGAAATACACATTATGTCATCAAAATTTGACTCCTACAATTTGAATGTGGAAAGCCAAAAAAACATTGTTTAGGGCCACAAAATGACCCTGTAAATACATAAAGATGTAATGACATGAAAAATTCCAAAATAAGCCAATTGGATTAGGTGGGAGGCCACCAATATCCACCTAGCAGATGTGTAGGGCTTCTAACAACCCCTAAAGTGTAGAACCCACAATTACAAAGAATTAGAGAAGAACGTGTTGAACTAAAACTGTCAAAAGGAGCTAGTTGGAATAGGTGGTTGGACACCAATATCCACCTGGATCATTTCTCCCCCCTTAGAAAGCTTTGGTATCCATTGTGTTGAGTCCCCCCCAGGTGAGGAAATTTCTGTTGAATTTGGCCCTGGGTGAGCCATTTTCCTTGGTGTAGGAGCTTCCTTGCCTTAACAACTTGATAAAGTTGGATCCTCTGATGGCGAGTTCCCTTGACCTGTGTGTCCACTATCTGATCAATGGATGCCTATTGCATGTAGTCAGGGTTGATATTTATTGGTGTCAAGTATTTTGGGATCTCTGCGGTGTCTGATAATGGTGTAAAATATGGCCGTAGGAGGTCCACATTGAACAATGGGTGTAAGCCAAGGAAGGGGGGAGTGTTGAGCTCAAAATTATTTTCTCCCACAACCTTGGTGATATTGTAAGGCCCATATAGAAGTGGACATAGCTTCTGATGGGGCCCTGTAAGGCATACTTTCTGCAAATGTAACCAGAACTTGTCTCCCACCTGAAACTTGTGTGGTACTTGATGTTGATCATGGCGCTGCTTGTACTTAGCATTAGCTTTTTGCAAAATCTCATGGACCTATTGGTGGATGTGTTGAATCCTATCAATGAATCAAGTGGCTTTGTCGGCCTTAGACCGAACATGGGAATATTATGTCTGTGTGGTTGCAAGAGGTAGTGCAACATCAATGGGACCCAAGGGTTGGAATCCCAACCCCATTTGAAATGGTTTATGGCTAGTGGAGCTATTGTAGCTGTATTAAACATAGAGAATAATCTCATTCCATGTTCATAGATGCTTAGAGTTATACATGCGTAGGATGTGAAGAATCACTTGATTGACGATGCCAGTCTGGCCATCGACTTGAGGGTGGAAAGAAGTGGATTTAGTGATCTTGGTGTCCAACAGTGACCAGAGAATCAACCAAAATGTGTTTAGGAACCTGCTATCCCGATCGGAGATGATGGTATGTGGTATCCCAAAATGGACCCACAATTGTTGGAATAATAACTTGGCAGTATCTTTCATTGTGATGCTCTTCTTGGAGGCTGTGAGAACGACCATCTTGGAAAACCAATAAACCACCACAAATAAATAATCCTTTCCTTTCTTTGTGGATGGAATGCTAGACATGTAATCCATCGAGATGGATTCCCAAGGCCTCTCAGGAGTAGGAAGAGGGGTGTGTAAGCCTTGCTTCTTGATGGCTAGCTTGGAAATGGCACATGAAGTGCAAGATATGATATACTTGTTGATTTCCTATCAGAGTTTTTTCCAATAAAAATGTTTCTATAGAATGGCCATAATTTTCTCCACACCAAAATGTCCTGCCATCCGACTGTAGTGAGCCTCCCAAATCAAATTTGAACGCTCACTTGTAGGAACACAAAGGTGGCCTGGATGGCATAAAAATCCATCTTGAATGTGATAATCAATGACATTTTTGCCTGTACCCAAGAGATGATAGGTGGTGGTAAAGTCAGGATCTTGCTGATAAAGTTGGGGTCACTCAGATGCCTCATGCTCATAAGAATGAAGCACAATAGTGAGTGCAACCATGGGAGGTTTCCTGAGGCTGTCAATGATATGATTTGTACTCCCTATATTATACTTGATGTTTATATGGAAATTCTGCAGGTATGTGGACCACTTCTGATGGCAATCATTCTACAACTTCCCCTATGTCTGTATGAACTACAAAGGATTTTGATCCATGTGGATGATTCTCTCCTTTCCCGGAATGTAATATTTCCATTGATGACATGAATGGAATACATTTACTTGTCATAGGTGGGGTATTTTCGGATAGTATTTGAGAGTGTCTCACTATGGTATGATATCAGATGATCATTCTAAGTGAGAAATGATCCTACAACATAGTCGGATGCATCAACTTCATACTTGAACAATTGTTGCAGGTCATGTAAAGAGAGTACCGGAGCTGAGCACAAGCGATGCTTCAAATCATCAAACATTCATTGTTTTTCCTTCTCCCATGCAAAATTTTCCTTAATACCTCCCTTGGTCACTTGGCCGAGAGCCCATGCAATATGAAAGAATCCCAACATGAACCATCAGTAGAAGTTGGCAAGTCCCAAGAAGATTTGAAGGTCGGTTAGTGTGGTCGGGGTTGGCCAGTCATGGATGACTTGGATCTCAGCTGGATCCACATGTATCCCATGCTCATCAACAATGTATCTCAAGTATTAGAGAATGTTCATGCCAAAGGATCATTTTTCCAAGTTTCCATATATCTTGTGCTACCACAGAGTGCTCAAAAATTGTTGAACATGCTGCATGTGATCCTCCCATGTTCTGCTAAAAATGAGGATGTCATCCAGATATACCACCACACAGGAGTTGGTGAAGGGTCTCAATACATAATCCATCAACATCATGAAAGTGGATGGTGCATTTTTTATGCCAAAGGGCATGACCATCCATTTGAAGAGACCTTCTTTAGTCTTCCATACATCAGTCGATTCGATGGGAAACTGGTGGTAGGTAGACTTTAGGTCAATCTTGTTGAAGAACTTGGCCTCCTTGAGTTGGTCAAGAAGGTCATCAATTCAAGGAATTGGGTATCGGTTCTTGACTATGAGTTTGTTTAATGCTCTATAATCAATGAAGAACCACCAGGTCATGTCGTTCTTCTACACCAGTACAATCGGGCTTTTGCAAGGGAAGGAGTTGGGTTTGATGTGCCCATTTTGAAGGAAATTTTGGATCTTATGCTTGATTTCATCATTTTCCATCAATGAGAGATGATAAACAGGTCAATTAGGCAGAGGTGCACCGAGGGTTAGATCAATTGGATGCTTGAATTGGTAGTGTGTTGGTACCCTGGTGGGTGAGGAGAAAATGTCTCTGTACTCTTCCATGATTCCATCCACTTGCTTTTGCTGCAAAGAAAGGCTATGTGTATAGGTCATAGATGTGGCGATGACCTTATGCTTACTATGATCATGGACCACAAAGAAGAATAACTTCTTGGTCTGTGAAATGAACTTACTGCATTTCTTAGTAGAGATTAAAGAAATAATAGTAGGTGGCGCTACCTCTGGTATCCTGTAAAATTATCTACCCAAAGTAATAATAAAACTACGGGGTCTAGACTCATACATATCATGTTTCTTCCAAAAATATGGTTGTCCTAAAAGAACATCACAAACTTCAGGGGGAGAAATATCACACAATACCTCATCTTTGAAGGGATTGATTTCGTAGGGAAGATGACACTGCTGGCTGACGCGAAGATCTCTTCCTTGGCCAAGCCATTCTATGGTGTAGGGTTGCAGGTGCACTGTCATTGACAGGTTCAATTGCTTGATGACCTCTGCTGAGATTAATTTCTTCTGACTTTCGATATTGATAATGAAATGAAGAAGAGCCCCCTTTACCCATATTTTTTGAGTGAAAGAGGTGTTCCCCTTCCTCTAGTTCTTCTTGTTCACTTGGATGGAATTTGGTGGTAGCAACAATGGCACTGGGTTCTGCATCGATAATCTGCCTCCCTCCTTCTGGATTTGATTCAGATTCAGAATCTGCCTTTGACTTGGAAGCTTTCAGCTCAACCACCAATGACTACTTGGAGCGACATTCTTTGGTGTTGTGCCAAGGGATTTTATGGTATTCACATCACTTTCCCATGTCCTTCTTAGAATTCTCATTACCCTTATTGTGTTGCGTCTTGGACTGGTTTTTCTGAGAGTGGCCATGTTTTATCCATCCCTTGTTTTGTGGGTTGGGGCTGCCATTTCCCTACTTTGGCTATGAGGAGTTTGCATATCCAATCTCTCACCTCTTCTGCTTAAATTTATGCGCAATCTTGATAGCATATCTATAAGCCATACCCAATGATGTGATGTCCAGAAAATCCATTTCCATTTTAATGTATCTATGCATACAACCGTGATATTTGAGCACAAGATGCCATTCAGATTATTTGATACCCAATTTGGTACGTAAAGTATGGAAAATATTGGTGAAATATCATACTATCTGGTCCCTTTCCTGATGCAAGGTGGCCCATCTTGTGTACTGGTCCTCGTAGCTTCCAAAAAGGTAGCATTGTTCTTTAACAACATCTCTAAAGGAATCCAATGTGGGGGAGACGAAAGATATTGCAGACTCCTCTATGGCCCTTTTCTCAGAGTAAGTATCCCACCAGTCCTTAACATGGGGGACGACCTTGAGGAGTGCAAAAGTAATATTTTCCTTATCTGAAAAGTTGTGGACCGAAAAATACCCTTCAAGAAGATTCACCCATTTATCTATGACATCCAAATCTATGAGTCCTTCAAATAATGAAATATAAAAATTTAATTGTACCTTGAAGGGGGTTGCATGGCCGCTTGATGAAGATGTCTCTCCTGTGGGAAGCCACCAAAGGATGTGTGCAAAGTTCTCCATCATTTCATTCCTTTTTTGCGCAAGGGATTCCTTGAGAAACATTTTGAAAGGATATCTTGCTCCATCATATGTATTTTGGTCCCCCATGAGTTGTTTTCAGGCTTGGCACAACCGATCTTGCAAAGGCTCGACTGGTTCGAGTCCCAACTTCTTGTACCCAGATCTTGTCAGGGACATGCACAAAGAAAAATAAATGAAGAGTAGACCACTCTGATACCACTGATTCAGATTTATGAGTGGAATGAAATGAATAAAAAATTGAATACAATAACAAATAGATATAGAGAACAACAAAATATATCCATTGAACAATAAATTCTATTGAATAAATAAAATAGGCTGAAATTGTAAAACTGAAAACAACTTGTTCGAATGCTGGTAGCTATCTCTAAGAAGAGATGTGGCTTCTATTCCCATCCATATGAGCATAATGATTACAATGAGGCTCTAGAGGAATTTTTAACATTACTCATGGATTCTAAAACCCTAGACATCCAAAAACCTAACCCTAGGAGATGAAACACCAAAAGTTATGTGGGCCCTGATGGGTAAGTTAGTACATCAACTTCTTGGGGTCATACATTTTGCATATGACCTCCATTTTAGGCGTGTGATAGCCCATTGGAAAGGTATTTTCAAGAACTACACATTATTCCATTAAACTTAGATTATGTCTATAGTTTGACTGTGGCAAGCCAAAAAAAACCTGTTTAGGGCCCCAAAATGGCCATGTAAGTACATAAAGATGCACTGACATGAAAACTTCCAAAATAAACTTGTTGGATTAGGTGGGTGGCCACCGATATCCACCTGGAAACTATGTAGGGATTCAGACAACCCTAAAAGTGTAGAACCCACAATTACAAATAATTACAGAAGAACGTGTTGAACTAAAATTGTCAAAAGGAGCTAGTTGGAACATGTGGGTGGCCACCAATATCCACCTATATCATGTACGGTACTAAGATTTAAAATGTCCCAAATCCTTTGATCAAACCTTTTTAAAAATTAGATGGGAATTTTGGATTTCTATTCGAAACAATTTTCTTGGGCACTCCATGTAGTCTGGAAACTTCTTTCATGTAGATTCTTGTAATATTTGTTGCCTTGTATGTGTTCTTCACAAGAATAAAATGTCCATCCTTTGTCAATTTTTCCACCACCACCATCGATTTCCACTCAAGAACGGGAAATATCTGTAGCAACCCTGCTAGATTTCTATGCTCGATATTCACTCTCTAACACTCCAGGC
>WSFP011469679.1:0-17899 GCA_009831015.1 Picea engelmannii | reverse complement strand
TCCATTCTCTCCAAACATCAAGATGTTTTTCCCACTCCCCAGGGAATTCCTTGTAATGTCCCCATTTTGTGACATTATAACATTACAACATTTCAGTGTGTTATGCCTACCTGAGTAGCCAGAAGCAGTTTATTTGGGCCCGACTTGTATCGTTCATCATCAAGATCCATTCCGCACAACTGGGCTTTGGTTTCGTTGCATTCAGACGATTTCCGTAATTTTGAGTTATTATGGGTCATATCTTAATTAAACTCACTAAGAAGGTCATAATGGGCATATTACTTGGTGAAACCTCTTAGTGTAATAGCTCATCAGAATCGGGAGGAAGAGCATTACAGGATAAGATGATGAGACGTGACTTTTAGTGGCCGAAGAATCCATCAGGATGGATAAATCACTTTTTAGAGGAAAAATGGTTAATTAATTAATTAATTAAGTGATTTAATCAAGGAATAATAAAATAAAGTAAAATTCACTTGGAGGGAAAAAGGTCAACAACGAATTAGGGTTTGGGGAAGCTATAAAGGAAGGGCAAAGAAACCTAATTCATTATGCATTGTTATGATTTGATGTTGAGAGCTTCCAGAGGAGGAGGAGAGCCGACCTTATTGTTTTGTGGATTTTTGGAGGAAACCACCACCCTTGATCGGTTTCGGTGTTGAGAGACACACCCTAGCCCATTTGAGATACCATCCAGGTATTTCATTGTTCATTTCAGGAGTATTCAGTGTGGAGGGCGCAGCTCAGCCAAGAAGGGTGCAAGCTATTTTTGAGATTCGAAGATCTGCAGTAGACCTATGTCCCGATTGCAGATTCATTCTGACCCAGTAGAGATCCAGCCAGGGTGCTTCCATTGAGCCATATATCATCAGATTCCAACGGTGGAATCTTGCAGATCGATCCATCCAGCCATTTTGGGCGCAGTCATTCTGGACAGACGTTTGGCATTGCATGCAGGTGTTCCCTAGCAGATCCAGCCAAACCCTTCCGACCCATTTCATCATTTGACGAGACGATCATTTTGAGCTATATAGTAGCTGATTCCGACGATGGAATATTTTAGGGTGCATTCAGTGCCCAAGGAGGGGCACAAACCCCCCAGGGGTCCAGATCTAGTGTCGTAGAGGTCCGATCTGAGTTCTGACAGACATCCCTTCCAGTGTAGAGACCAGGGCGCACTTATTGGAGCAGTTTTGAGCCCATTCCGACGGTGGATTCTTTAGATCGAGTTTTCTAGCTGGCAGTGGTTACCGTATTTCCCCGGGATCGCTCATTTTTTCCTATCTATCCGTGCATGCAGCAGATCTGTTGTCTTCTTACGGTCACGGGTATTTTTTCTGTTATTCGATTGTATTCCACTATAGATCCAGGGGATCTGACTGACGTCTAGACTCTATATTTTCAGTAGGCTATTTGTATTTCCATGCATGAACGCTTATTATTCATGATATTGAGCAGTTGACATTCTATAGTCTTGCATGCATCTTTATATGATTGTTAAACCTTAATTAGGAAAAATGCACATGTAATAACCAACATGCAACCACAATAACCAACATGCAAACACAATAACCGAAGAACATCTCAATCACACAGCTAAAACGCATCCAGAAACCCCCAGTGTATCAGATATGCACGTCAGAGCATTAGAACAATAGCGAATATCTTGATTAGCCGGATCAAGGATATTTCATTCCTATCTACCATGGTGTTCATGATCACTCCATTCCCCTTGTCGCGGGTAGCCTTCCTTCCATTGTTAAACCCTATCATCATCCCTTTTCCCAGAAAAATGAAATTGAGAAAATTGTTAAAGAATTAATGACCGCATGCATTATCCGTCCTAGTAAAAGCCCCTATTATTCTCCTATGGTTAGGGTCCTTAAGAAATAATACTCTTTTTTCACATGTCCTGACTTCTGCACGCTCAACAAACTCACCATCAAAGACAAATTTCCCATTCCTATCATTGATGATCTCTTAGATGAATTGAGTGGTGCCCAATTCTTTACTAAACTTGATCTTCATTCTAGATACCACCAGATACGTATAAACTAGTCCGACATTCCTAAGACTACATTTCAAAATCATGAGGGCCACTATGAGTTTTTGGTCATGCCCTTTGGCTTGTGTAATGCTTCCTCCACTTTCCAAATCCGCATGAATCATGTCTTTTGTCCTTCCCTCTGTCATTTTTTCTTAGTTTTCTTTGATGATATCCTCATCTATAGTAAAAAATGGAAAACCCATCTTGATCATGTGGATTGTGTTCTACATCTACTCTCTCAACACCACATTTTCCTCAAACAATCTAAACGTGCCCTTGGAGCCTCATAAGTCAAGTACTTGGGTCATATTTTTGGCAAGGCAACTGTTAGGGTGGATCCTAGGAAGATTGAATCTCTGCAGGATTGGCCTCACCCAAATACTCTCAAAAGATTGCATGGTTTTTTGGGTTTAATAAGCTATTATCACATGTTTTTTAAGAATTATGGAAATATTACGGTGCCTCTCACTGGTCTCCTTAAAAATAATTATTTCACTTGGACTCCTACAGTTGATCAAGCTTTTGAAGCCTTTAAGGCAGCTATGTGCACCACTTTGGTCCTGGCCCTTCCTGGTTTCACAAAGACCTTTGTCCTATAATGTGATGCTTTAAGGAGAGAAATTGGAGAAGTCCTTACGAAATATGGTCAACCTTTGGCATTTACCAACAAACAACTGTCAGAGAAAAATTTGGGCCAATCAATCTATGAAAAGGAAATGTTGGCTATTCTGCATGCAGTGGATATGTAGCACCCTTATCTATTGGGGTAGTTCTTCCAAATTAAGATAGATCATCAAATCCTTAATTATTTTCTGGAGCAATGCCCTTCCTCCCCGGAGCAACAAAAATGGGTGACTAAGCTTTTTGGATATGATTATGAGATCATTTACAAGAAAGGAAAAGACAATGTGGTTGTTGATGCTCTTTCAAGAAAATATGAAGATGAAGAGTCCCTTTTTCCCCTCTCCTTCATTGTACCATATTGGCTCCAAGTTGTTTTCCAGGAATGACTACAAGATCATAGTATTTTTCATATGATCCAACAATTGCAGGCCATTTCTCCAATTTCCCCAGGGTACTCGTGGCACAATGATAATATTTGCTACAAAGGCCAATTGTATTTAAGTAAAAATTCACAACTTAAATCCATGGTACTTTATGATCTTCATGCTACAACCACAATTGGGCACTCAGGGTTTACCAAAACCTATGATTGGGTCAAATGTTATTTTTTGGGGGATGGTATGAAACATGACATTCTCACTTTTGTGGCAGGATGTGATGTCTAACAAGGCAACAAGAGTGAAATAGTCAAATCTCCTATCACACTACAACCGATTCTAATTCCACCTACTCTTTAGAGGGATATCTCTATGGATTTTATTGTGGGCTTACCTAAGTCAGAAAATAAGTCAGTCATCATGGTGGTCGTTAATCGTCTTTCCAAGCATGTTCATTTTTGTGCTCTTCAACACCCATTTACCTCCTCCACTTTGACTCAAATTTTCATGGATCATGTATTCAAGATTCATGGCATGCCTCATTCTATTGTTTCTAATCAAGATTCCACTTTCACTAACAATGTTTGGCAAGAAATGTTTAGGCTATAGGGCACCCAATTACATATCAACACAACTTATCATCCCTAGACTAATGGTCAAACGTATGTTGTCAACAAGTGTTTGGAAACATATTTGAGGTGTTTTTCATCTGAAAGGAAAAAATAGTGGGCTCAATGGTTACCAATAGTTGAATGGTGGTACAAAAATTATTACCATATATCTATCTGCATGACTCCTTTTGAAGTAGTATATGGGCAAAATCCACCTTCAATTATCTCATACTTTCTAGGTGTCTCGAAGAAACAGGCGGTTGACCAAACAATAACAGTTAGAGAGGCTACTTTTCATGCCCTCAAAAATATTTTGGGCATGGCCCAAAATCGCATGAAGCGACGGGAAAATACAGGTCACTTTGAACGTCAATTTGCTAAAGGAGACCGGGTGTTTCTTCGACTGTAACCTTATAAGCAAACTTCACTCAAGACCTACCATTGTCATAAAATGGCACCCAAATTTTATGGTCCTTATACCATTCTCAATAATGTGGGACAAGTGGCCTATCAATTAGCTTTTCCCAGTCATTCTAAGATCCATCCTATTTTTCATGTCTCCTTCTTAAAGAAGGTGATTGGAAATAAGTGTCAAACTCGAACCATCCTTCGTGAGTTGGATGAAGAAGGATCCATCTAGTTGCAACCAAAAGAATTTTTGGACCAGTGTGAGCATCGTCTTCGTCAGCGCACTATCAAGGAAGTGTTATTCCAGTGGAAATATACAACTCCAACAGATGCCACTTGGGAACCAACTACCATTCTGTGAAAATTTCCCCATATTAAGCCTTGAGGACAAGGATGTTTTTAAGGGGTAGGGAATGTTAGGGACCTAACTTCCCTAACCCCAAACATAGGTAGAATAATATATTTCCATGTAATAAATGGAAATATTAATAAGTCCTAGAAATAAGGAAGAATAAGTCAAATGTAAGAAGACCTAATAGAATCTTCTTTTTCTAGAAGGATCTTCCTCTAGATTATTCTTTTGGATAGATAGATTTAGTATAAATAGGAATAGAGGGTATGAAATTTTTTGTCTTGGATATTATTGTAATAGAGCTCTTCTATGCAAGAGGTTTCCCCCTCGAAGAGACAAGTGAACATTGTTATCAGTAATAAAGGTTCTCTTTCTAGTGTTTGTTGGCCATTGACCAAGTTTTGAGGATCCTTGGTCATGTTTGACCTATTTTTTGGAATTTGACAGGTTGTCAAAGGTGGAGCGCAAGACGAAGCGGAGATCCTGGGATCTCAGCCCCTTTTAGGGCCCTTTTTGGGATTCATTATTATTTAATGGGTATGGGGATGTCATCCCATGGGTTTACCCATGCTTAGGCCTATTTTATAAAGTATAAATAGAAGGTTGAGCGATGTAGGAAGTAGTTCGATCTATGTGATCGAAAGCGCTAAGTGTTGAGTGGAGATTGTTTTTGTGCATACTGTATGAGGCTTGCAGAGCTCAGTGCAAGCAAGTGTAATAGATTGAGAAGAGGCTTAGTGTTGTAACCTAGCCCGAGGAAGGAAGATCTAGCGAGGTACCCAGATCTCCTGTCCTCTGCAGAGTAGGGTTTTTGTGGCTCTGTGCATGTAAATAATTGAAGAAGCTAATAAATAAGATGAAGAGTTGGTGGACGTAGCCCCAGGGTAGGGGTGAACCAAAACAATGTTGTGTTGCTCTGATTTGTGTGGTGTATTGATATGTTTATATGTTAACTTGGTTAGTGCTTCAATATAGATGAATGGTAGATAGATATGTTAATTCTATGTGCTTAATAGTATGGATGAATACTAGATCTGGCCTATGTGGATGTGTTTAGTGCTTAAATATAGTAGATCTAGTTAAATACTACAATGCTCTGTAATTAGGGTTTAACTGCCCTGTAAACTAAGAATGGATATTGATGAACTATAACTGCTAAGTGCCCTATTAAGGTGTTACAGTCATAGATCTATATCCCAGATAAGGTTGTAGACACTGGAGTCTTGCAACCACCCCTGCCTCTACCTCAGGTGAGACTTCATCTGCTTCGTAGGTGTTTCCGAAAGGGTCGGTAGTTAGGGTTTTGTTGGTGCATTTTTGTAGCGTTGAACCCTGGATCTTCCCCTATGCCAACAAATGGTTCCATTGCCGGGACAAAAACTGTGATTGTTGGGAACTGAGGAAGAAGAAGCTCTATGTGAATATCTGACTTGAAACTATTAAAACTTCATGCATAGATATGTTTCCCTAGTGCGTAGCATTCCACTTGACTTGTGAAGCTCTATGCCAAGAAGAAGGGTTAGATTTGAAGAAAAGAGGTAAGATATGAAAGCTTTGCACTATGAGAAAGGTAAAAGTGAGATTTTTTTCTTAAAGAGGTAAGATCTGCAAGCTCTGTGCTCTGATAAAGGTAAGAATAGTGAAATTTTTTATATCTGGAAGCTTTGTGCTCTACTGAAGATAAGATTAGTGGAAAATTTTGTTTCTAAAGTATGGATCTAGGTATGTTTGATAAGTTTTGTCCTAGCTTGAAAACTAGGGCACTAATAGATGAAAGAAGATTTGATATGAGTAGATCTAATAAGAATAGTGAAAGATATGTTATACCTATGCATAGAGAGAATATTTGGACTAACAAATGGATGTAGGATCCTAGAAATATTTTTTTGCAGGTTAGCTACTATGATCCTAGTGCACAGTATAGGAAAGGTTGGGGATCATTTAAAATAAAAAGAGGATTAACCCTTTGTTACAGTTGCAGAAGACTGAGACATATGGCTAAGGAATGCCCTGGTAGAAGTTCTAGTTTTATTTGTTGTAGAGCTATGGACCATGAAGTATTGGATTGCCCTAGAATGATTGCTAAGGTTCAAAGAATAAATATGAACCAAGAAAACCCTAAGGTAGATCCAGAAACTGAGGTTATGGAAGAACACCAGAAAGAATCAGAGAAAGTATTTCTAGAGATTAAAGAAACCCTGAATGATCACCGAAATATCATCTTATCAGAGATCTTCAAAGAAAAAGAGTGCATTGAAGCAAGAATAGGGGACTTCAACATTGATTGTGTTTTGGACGAGGAAACACAGATGAATATCATGACAGAAAGAACTTGGGAACTTTTAGGGGAGCCTGCTATGATTCCTTCACTAGGAGGAATAGGATTATTCAGAGGAAAATTGATAACCCTATGTGGAAAGCTCACCTATATATCTATGAATGCCAATGGAACTTTGACAGAGGAAGATTTTGAGGTTGTTAAATTTACTGAGAACAACGAACCATTTGTTGTGTTACTAGGAAAACCTTGGATTGAAAGAGATCAGGCCAGAAGGAAGGAAGAATAAATCTTAGAGAAGAAGAAGCAAGAGTTGAAAGATTTCATGACTAGAAGGATCACACAGCTGACTGAAGAACAAGAGAATAGATCAAAGTTACTTAGGACCAGAGACTTGGATGTCGAAGTTGCAGGAACAAAAGAAGAATTGTAGAAGACTGAAGTACATATCCCAGATAGAGAAGAAGTATTACCCTTGAATCTTAGGAAATAATCTCAACAACGCGAAGTTACTATGCCAAAACAAGACAAGAATTAGAATGGAAAGAGGAATAATGAGATGAATCTCACCAGAAAGAAGGCTTGAAAACTCAGCAAAAAGAGAGAAAAGATCGAAAAGTTACAAAAGGGTCCAGAGGGAACTTCGCAAAGAGAAAATTTACAAAACAGGAACTTTGCCAGGAAATCAAAAGAGCATCACATGGCACTTCGCCATAATGAAGAAATATAGCTGTTCGGAACAGCATAACCATTATACCAACACCCCGAATGGGTAGAAAGGAATTTATGGTCAGATATCTCACCATTAGACCGTTGGGACTGCGTCGTAACAGACAAAACTGAGTTAATGGAGGCTTCTCGCCTGTTGGAGAGATCCATTGCTTCATTATCTATTTATTCTGTCAAACCTTTCACCAAAAACAATTTTTCTAACCGTGAATCTGAGCCCACAGATTAGTTGATTTTGCACAGTGATCATCATTCTATCACCATTCATCTCGTTGCATTGACTAGTTACTCTTCAAAACCGAGAGATTCAACCACGAGCGCATATGTCCGAAGAAATTAGTGTAGTCGAAGAGTCTGTGAAGGAGGTACTCATTGACCTCATGACTGAAAGATTAATGTCTGTGGGTGTACAAGCATCATTGACGAGAGGAGTGCAAGCCTCTCCGTCAACTGCTTGTGGATTCGAGCCATCCCGACCAACAACAGAGAAGAGAACCAAGCATAGAGATGACCTAGAAAATGCGAAGTTGATCTCAACCATATTGCCCGATTACATCCTGCCTCTGGCCGAAACGGTGAGTGAAGATAGTGTGCCAAGAGATTTTGAGTACACCATGGTTACTGCAAACCTTCCGAAGGGGATACGCATAGTAAGAGAACAACAGGAAAAGATCACAGCATTTAAGTTCAACGACTTCAACCTCGGAGATTGCAAGAACCATAGCCTGCTCTCCCAGTACAAATACTTGACCAAGACGAAGGGGAGGAATTCAAAGATAATCCCCCAGCCATGGATGATGAACCTCACGTAGTCCACCCTACTAAATGTAATGAAAATCCCACACTTCGGAAGGCACCAAGAAGTTAACTCTTGTGTCAAGCTACTACTTTCATGTTACCATAGTGGCTACTTATGGCTTGACTACCATATAACAATCGATCTGACGCTGATCCATAGGATCATAGTATTGAGTATGAAAGGACCTGATCCATAGGACTTCTATCCAGGGAAATCCACAAATTGTGCACTAGCACAAAAGATCAAGGATACATACGACGATGTTGAGAAGGGGATGCGAGGCTACAAGGTATCATCCATCCAAAATGGTGTAGTGTGCCTAGCATGCCAATTAATTGCAGGAAATATAGTAAGGAAGAATCGACCCACACAGGTCATAGGCTTTTTCGTTGACCTTGCAAGGAAGTGCGTGGAAGGTCTACAGATGAACTGGGTGAAGTACCTAGTTAATCAGCTTGAACTAGACTTCCACGAAGCACAGGATCAAGGCTATGAATTCCATTTTAGCTGGCTCCTGATCCTCATTGCATTTTTTGCTTGGGAAATGCCAAAAGCTGCGACCTTCCCGAACATTGAGCCATTCGAGCCACTTGCTACGAAGTTCAGCATGCTTTGGTACTTGAGCAATATGAGCAAACAGTGGCAGTCAAACGTTATTTTTCACACATATTACCTCCAACTGAAGAGAGCCATCGAAGCTGAACCTCACATGACTCCGAACACCCTATAGAGGTTCTGACCCCTGATGAATTTCCGCGTAGATCGACACTTTATCTACATTATATCACGAGTAGACGATCATAAGAAGGAGTTTCAGTCATACTACAAGCTCATGGTAGAGGACCTTGAGGAGATCACTAAGGACTGGTTGGTAAACCTCCTTATTCTTACAGACCCTACAGAGATGTCTGACCCTAACAACCCTGATACCACATATAAAGAACATGATACACCTGGACCCAACAGAAGGAAGAAGGCCGAAGAGGTCTAAGACTTAAGCAATGCCTCAGGCAAGACTGCTTCAGCATCACCTGACCGAGGGGGTGATGATGAAGTAGAAGAGATAAATGGAGAAAAAGCTGAACAAAAACAAGGCGAAGTAACATCGCCTAGAGATGAGACCGATCCCCTGAAGAAGAGGAAGGTTTCTCCCCCAAAACCCTCTTCCCAGAAGAAATCTAGAGCCACCATGACCAAGATGTAGATTGTACTCACTAATGATGATTTTCACTTCATCATAGCAGCCCTAAATGACACCTCTTAGGAAATCATGGAGAAACAAGAAGCCATGTAGGAGGAAATGTATGACAGAATTGAGGTTGAACTCTGAGGGGTACATCAGACCCTTCAGCCCAGTTGCGCAGTGTCCACTGTGCCCCTGCCATCGGGAGAACCAGAGTTGGGAGATGAGCCAACCCAACTCCGTCGACTACTAGATGAAACCAAAGCTCGCCTTCGTCGATCACAAGAAGAAACAGAAAAAGACACCCAGGCCTTGAAGCAAGTGCGATGAGTACTCGTATAACAATCCTAACTTGTAGAGAAGGAGAAGGTTTCTCTTTAGATAAAGTTTGAAAAGGAGAAAGCACAGATTTAGCAAGAAAAGGAGCAATTACTCCCAGAGAAACTTGAAGTGAAAGAAGAAGTCAACAGAGCACTTCACTCTGTGACATGATTAGAACCAAAGGCAGAAGACTGAGTCACACATAAATTAGAGAAGCTTACAGAAGATATCTAGGAGCTACAAAAATGAATAGAAGACTTAGAGCTCTGCACAATGCCTGACACTCCACAGGATGTAAGGGATCAAAGAGAAGCAACTACCTGAAGCACATTTGAAATAATCAAGGGCCTCACCATGGAATGTAAGCAATTAAGTGATCGTAGTGCCCAAACGTATGAGTGACTCACTGAGAATATAGAACTGAAGACACTGGAGCAATAGCTCCAAGAGGCGAAGTATCAAGCAGAAACAATACAGGCACAATTGAAGCCCCTGTTAGTTGTTGAAAGGATGAAGCGATCCCAAGAACAGTGCATTGTCTAGTAGCAGGTCCACACCATTCAGAGCAAAGTCATGGAAGTGACTCAAAGGCTCCAACCTAAAAAGGATGAGGCTTACCAATTGTTCATAGAGATCGAAGGCCGAGGAGAATAACTGGAGAAAGTCATCACTGCAGCTGAACAGTGCCTAGAGGGACCTGTCAACCAAGCAATCATACAAGATTGTGTTTAATGGGAGGCCATGGAACAACAACAAGTCAAAGCAGCTCGAGCTAAGCTCGAGGATTTTGAAACTTAGCTACTCAGATCAGAGTGACTCGGGATGAGTCACAGGTGAGTGTTGGGGGCCTGTTGGTCCTTGACCAAGTTTTGAGGATCCTTTGTTAGGTTTGACCTATTTTTGGGACTTCGACAGGATATTGAAGGTGGAGCGCAAGATGAAGCGGAGATCATGGGATCTCGGCCCCTTTTAGGGCCCTTTTTGGGATTCAAGATTATGTAATGGGTATGGGGATGTCGACCCATGGGTTTACCCATTCTTAGGCCTATTTTTAAAGTATAAATAGAAGGTTGAGCGATGTAGGAAGTAGTTCGATCTATGTGATTGAAAGTGCTAAGTGATGAGTGGAGATTTCTTTTTTGCATACTTTATGAGGCTTGCAGAGCTCAGTGCAAGCGAGTGTAAGAGATTGAGAAGAGGCTTAGTGTTGTAACCTAGCCCGAGGAAGGAGGATCTAGCGAGGTGCATATATCTCCTGTCCTCTGCAGAGTAGGGTTTTTGTGGCTCTGTGCATGTAATTGATTGAAGAAGCTAATAAAGAAGAAAAAGAGTTGGTGGACGTAGCCCTAGGGTGGGGGTCAACCATGTACATGTTGTGCTACTCTTCTTTGTGCGATGTATTGATGTGTTTATATGATAACTTTATTAGTGATTCAATATAGATGAATGGTAGATAGATATGTTAATTCTATGTGCTTAATAGTATGGATGAATACTAGATCTAGCCTATGTGGACATGCTTAGTGCTTGAATATAGTAGATCTGGTTAAATACTACAATGCTCTGTAATTAGGTTTTAACTACGTTGTAAACTAAGACTGGATATTGATGAACTATAACTGCTAAGTTCCCTATTAAGGTGTTACAATCACAGATCTGTGTCCCGGATAAGGTTGCAAACACTGGAGTCCTGCAACCACCTCTGCATCTACCTTTGGTGAGACTTCATCTGCTTCGCAGGTGTTGCCGAAAAGGTCGGTAGTTAGGGTTTTTTTGGTGCATTGTTGTAGAGTTGAACCCTGGGTCTACCCCTGTGCCAACAATGTTATTATGGTATTATTCTGATATTTATCTGGTTACATTACTACTTTTCTGTCATTGCTTGCTAAATATTTATGTTCTACATACTATATTATATCTGGAATATTAAATATATTATCTTCCTAGATTCATAGAAGTCGATAATGATAATCCGACTCATCATTTAACTATTATTATATGCATCAGTTGAGTACCTCTCATGAAGATTTCCTCATGAAAATGTTCATTCTCTCTTTAGAGAGAGATTCTCATGAATGGTATAGATCCTTGCCTTCCGCTTGTATATCTTCACTAAAATATTTTCATATGATGTTTCATTCTCATTATAAAAGGAGGTATCCCATTGAACTTCCTCTTGGAAGCAACTGCAATTAAGGTTTTAATTCAGTTTCATAGGATATAGAAGATTGTTCCTGTGATAATGAAGAGGAAGGAGAGATCACAGATGATGAATCTAAAAAAATATTTTTAAAGGGAAACTTACGATAGCAGTGAAAATGAAGAAGATGTCATGGAAAATTCAAATGAAGAGGTATCGTTGGAGAGTGATTGCACATAAGTTTCACAAAATATACAAGATGATACAATACTTCTTTTCTCCTTACAAAATATTAGTCAAATTTTTTTTTCATATGGAGATTTATTCGTTTAAGGATGGTCATGAGCTGCAAATACTTTTCATTGTTTCAATAAATATGATATGTGTTGATGCATGTTTACATTTTCAAGAAGATCCATAGAAGATTTATGAATTTACATAATATGATTTTCCTTTTGAACATTGTTGTAATGAAGAACTTGAGTCATTTATAGAGTGTATAAAGGATTGCTTCTACAGTAGTGAAGAAGAGGAAGAATTTTATGAATTTGAGTTTAAAAATGATCCAGGTGGATATCGGTGGCCACCCACCTTTTCCGACTTGCTCAAAACAATTTTCTGGCAATTTTGGCAATTTACTATTTTTAGCAAGTTTTAACTTCTGCGGCCATTTTGAGGGCCTAAATGAATATTTTTTGAGGTATAGGTTCTCAATGATATCCAAAGTCATGATTGATACCCCAAAATGAATATCCTCAATGATACCTTTCCAACGAGCTATCATACGCCTAAGACGAAGATCGTATGCAAAAGTTACGACCCCAGGAAGTTGATGTACTAACTTACCCAAACGGGGCCCACATGAATTTTGGCGCTTCATCTCCTAGGGTTAGGTTTTTGGATGTCTAGGACTTTTGGCATTCTTGTTTATTGTAAAAAGGCCTCTAGAGCCTCATTGTAATCATCTTCTTGTGAATGCGAGTAGCTGTCACATCTCTTTTCAGAGATAAGCTGCCACCTTTCTAGCGAGTCTTTCACTCTGTATTTTTACAGTCTCTGTACATTTATTTCATTAATATAAATCGTGTATTACTGTATCTCTGTGTTTATGGTTGCATCTCTGATATATTTCTGTTATATTATTGGATATATGCGATATCTCTGTGCATTTCTTTATTATATCTCTGCTCTCATTTCGTGCCGAAAATAATCCGGATCAGTGGTATCAGAGCAGGCTGCTCTTGATTGTTTTTTTCAGTGCATGTCCCCGATGAGGTCTGAGCATAGCAAGTTGAGTCTCGAGCTTGTCTCTCTTGAAGACAATCGCTCTCGCACACCCAAGAAACCCTCAATGGTGGAAGAAAAGAAAATCGACGGAGCAGACGATCTTATCAATCTGTTGCTTGAACAAGATCTCATGCAACAGAGGGATGAAATGATGGATAATTTTTCTCACATCCTTAAACGCCTATTGATAGCATCAGGCACATCTTCATCAAGCAACCACTTTGGAGGCACCTTGCCTTTCAAGTTACAAGTTAATTTTGATATTCCTGTATTTGAAGGACAGATAGATGCAGAAGCCCTAGAAAAATGGTTAACTCTGCTAGAAGGTTATTTCTCTGTTCACAATTTTTCCAAAAAATAAAAGATCACCTTTGCAGTCCTTAAATCTCTCCCTCATGTCAAACATTGGTGGGAAACTTACTGGGAGCAAAGTTCCAGAAAGGAAATTGGAATATATGGGGCCAATCCCACTTGTGATTTTTTTATGGATGCGGTAAAGGAACAATATTACCCTATTGGCAACTACGAAGACCAGTACATGAGATGGACCACACTATGAAAAGAGAGGGGCCAAACAGTTCCGGAGTTCACCAATGCCTTCCATACCTTGCAAACCAAGTTGGGTATCAAAGACTCCGAGCGACATTTGGTTCTGAAATACCGTGGGGCTCTACAAAGATACATCCAGAATGAAATGGATTTTCTAGACATCTCATCACTCGGTATTGCTTATCGATATGATGTTAAACTTGATCATAAATTTAAGCACCAGAACAAACGGGAATTCGGGTCTGCAAATCTGCAACAACCAAAGTATGACAAAGACGACCCTAACAAACAATGTCCTGAAAACCAGTCCAAGACACAGGAAAAGAAGGGTCACGGGAAGACAAAGAAGGACACCAGAAAATGGTGTGATTTCCACAAAATCCCCTGGCACAACACCGATGAATGTCGCTCAAAACAATCATTTGTGGCCGAGATCAAAGACAAGGAGCCAAACCCTGATTCAGAATCTGATTCTGAAAATACAGTTAAAGGACAGATCATTGACGTAGACCCCACTGCTATTGTCACAACCGCAGCAATTCAACCAGAAGAACCAACAGATCCTGAAGAGGGGGAGTGCCTTTTTCATTCACAGATGTGGGTGAAGGGGACCCCGTTGTATTTTATTGTTGATAGCGGAAGCCAGAAGAACCTCATATTAGCAGAGGTCGTCAAACAGTTGGGATTGTCGACAACACCACACCCGCAACCATAGAACATTAGGTGGCTTCGCTAAGGATGAGATCTTCATGTCAGCCAACAATGTCGATTTTCATACGACATCCAACCCTTCAAGGACGAGGTATTATGTGATGTTGTCCTATTGGATGTCTGTGATGTTCTCTTGGGCCAGCCATATATGTGGAAGCACCATGCTATTTATGAGTCTCGACCCCATAATGTCATTGTTACTTTGGGGGGCCATCTCTACAGAATACCAGAGGTAGCTCCAACTATTGTTTCACCTAAAAAGTGTCGCAAGGTAGTATCTCATACTACAAAATTCAGCTTCTGTACAATCTATTCAAAAGGGGAACATAAGGACATTGCAACCACTACAGTCTCACCCCCTGCACATTCTATCCAACAGAAGCAGGTCGACAAGGTTGCAAAAAAACACAAAGATTCCTTTTGCAAACCTTCCTCTCATGTAGCTCGACTTGTTGAACAACCTCAACTTCAATAGGTTCATGACAGACTTCCACAAACTAAGCAGCGCGACGTCTCCAACAATACAAGCAGCTCACCCAAATGCAGATCCAGCAAACACTTTTTCCTCTCCCCTGGGAACTCAACGCAATGGAGACTATTGCTTCCTAAGGAGGGAGGATTGATCTAGGTGGATATTGGTGGCCACCCACTTTTTCCAACAGGCTCAAAATAGTTTTCTGGCAATTTTGGCAATTTACTATTTTTAGTAGGTTTTAACTTCCAGGGCCATTTTGAGGGCCTAAATGATGATTTTTTAATATTGAGGTTCTCAATGATAGCCAAAGGCATGATTGAGCCCCCAAAATGAATCTCCTAAATGATACCTTTCCAATGAGATATCATATGCTTAAAACGGAGATCGTATGCAAAAGTTACGACCCCGGGAAGTTGATGTACTAAGTTACCCAAATAGGGTCCACATGACTTTTGGCGCTTCATCTCCTAGGGTTAGGTTTTTGGATGTCTGGGACTTTTGGCATTCCCGTTTATTGTAAAAAGGCCTCTACAGCCTCATTGTAATCATCTTCTTGCGAATGTGAGTAGCTGTCACATCTCTTCTCAGAGATAAGCTATCACCATTCTAGCGAGTCTTTCACTCTGTATTTTTACAGTCTCTGTACATTTGTTTCATTAATAGAAATCATGTATTACTATATCTCTGTGTTTATGGTTGCATCTCTGATATATTTCTGTTATATTACTGGATATACACGATATCTCTATGCATTTCTTTATTATATCTCTGCTCTCATTTGGTGCCGAAAATAATCCGGATCAAAAAGGGATGTCAGTTATGGATATATTCATGAGGATTTTCAAGAAAGGACCATGTTTTATTTCACTCATGTTGATCGAAATCAAGATAGTGTTGCAGAAAATTATGTAAATCCATTTCAAGGTGACATTATTGATGCTTTGTTTCCATTTTTTTTATCATCCATTTGATCCTAAATGGTTGGTTCATGAGGAATCTTCTCATATTGGATTCTACAACACAGATCCTTTGTTTTATGAATACAAAGTTGAAGAAGATGTGCACGTAGGTAGATTTCTAATTCTATACGCTATTGATCATTTTTTTGTCACATATCATGTAATTCCCTATCTCGCAACTATGGTTTTACTGTGAGTTTGTAATCTAATAGACATTCTATTTATATGAAATCATAATTTATGTTTATGTTTTAGAAATTGAACAATTAATTCTCAAAACAAAACAAATATTGATTCACATTGTTCATTTGGTCTCCTAATACATTTCCAATATATAGATATATATATATATATCTTTAACTTTCATTTAGAGTAAAATAGTAAATAACAAAGAAATACTTCTTGAAGTAGAAGTTTGTCCCTTGTTGTTTATTGTTGTCTTATTATCTTGTTGTTTAGTGCCTTGTGTTGTTAAAATCAAAACTGCCTGAAACTGTTTCCTCCCAGCCAACTAGGAAAAGAGCCTCTCTCGCTCCCTAGCTCCAAGAAATCATATTTCCTAGCCCCTGACCCCAAAATACCCAAAGAAATTATGCCTCCTTACCCTTTTCCCCTCTATTTTTTCCTTCTCCTCCCAATAAAATATCCCCCTCTCCAAGTCCAACCCCCTCTTCCTTATCCTCCTCTCTCGAATCCTACCCCCATTAATTTCCCATCTATCTTATCTTTTTTCATTAATTCTTTGCATACCTTTAATAGAATAAAATAATAATTATTTTGATTGTTGGATCATTGAATTTAAATGATAAATAAACTCAATAATGAATTGTCTTAATTTATACTAAATTAATATTACTAATTAAATTAAATTAACTGGGTGTTACATACACCCACCCTTCAAGAAACTTCGTCCCGAAGTTATAGTAACTTGCAATACAAGGATATCAATAACATGATTCATAGATCTAAATTAGACATGCACACCATCAACTTAAACATTCACAAATAATATTATACATGTGCTAATGACAATAATTATCACATCTAATGCAATTCTTGTATGCTTCCAATCCAATCATCATGCTATTCATTTCATAAAGAATAATAAACCATTTAAAATATTTGCAGAATCCTTCAATTATAATAATTTAATACAAGCAATATTCACTTAGATAATTGGAGTTCGGTTAAGCAATTTTTTTTTTTACAAGAGGAAATAAAAAAATTATATTATAAGATTAAAACTCCATTCACTCTCAACTATTTCTAACCATCCTTCCTCCCTAACCTACTTCCATATTCCATCCCTATCCTTCCTCTGCTGGACTATCCTAGAGCATCAACTATATTGACCTAACTCTAGATAGAACCTGTAAGTAGAAGTGTCAACTACCCTAACCAAGATTCCCCAGCAGGAAACTGACAGTCATCATCACACATCTAGGGGAGTATGATCTAACATTGTCCTCCCATGAATCCAGGTTTCAGAGGATACACAATGGGAAATGCCTCCACCCCTACTGATAGAACTAGGTTCAACACCCTATCACGGACCTTACAGTGGCACTGTGTTGCTGAGATTTTGTCATTGTGTTTTTAGTTCCAGGAAGTCTCACTACATAAAATATCTGCACTTTCCCACATATCAGAGTAATACTTTTGAACCAACATAGTTTCACATACAAATATTCATACCATATTGTTTCTTGGTCGATGTTCATTACATCAATCCTTTATTATAATTATCCCTTGGCTATTTTATAGCACACTAATTTTGAAATTAGTTTATAACAAAAACTTATACAGATCCATACATTATTATCATGTAAATGTATTTAATCATATAATTATCTCGGTATCCACATACCAACATCTTTAAATTTCAAATTCTTCAAGCTAGAATTAGGTTGCATAATATCCATCATAAATCACATAAAAATAAACATTCATAGTATTCACATTCACAGAGTTCCATATGTCCAAAATTTAAAGTGTCGAGTAATCAATGTTCCACAGATCAAAAGAAAATAAAGATACGACTAGGCCATA
>ML877356.1:0-12894 GCA_009831015.1 Picea engelmannii | reverse complement strand
TTCCTAGGTCCTTATTTATACTACTTTATAGGCTTATAGTCGTTACAATCTTTGTCAAAAACCCTAACCCTATCATGGTTAGGCCTATTTTCCTGCATGCCATGTTGCTTTTCCTCTTGCATGCTGCTTTTCCTTCTTTTACCGCATACTGCTTTCTTGTCACCTGTTGTGCGCGCTCCAAAATTAGGTCTTTCTCTCAAAAAATAGGTCTTTCCCAAAGAAGATATTTCTCCCAAAAATAGGCATGCACCCAAAATAGAATTTGTTCCCAAAACAAATCTTTCTTCCAAAAATAGGCCTACGACCAAAATAGACTTCCTTCCCAAAACAAACCTACGCCAAGCAGGCCCTCAAAATTGACATGTGGCTTGTCCCGAGCCACTCAGGTGGTGTGTGCTCCCTGTATAGCCTTTTCAAAGTTGTGGAACTTATCTGCTAGTTCATTTCATTTTTCCTTCACCTGCACAACTTTGTCTGTTAGCCCCTCGACTATCTACATTGTTATCTATTCTTGTAGTAATGTTGCGCTCTCTGAATGTGCCTGCACCATGATTATCTTCTCTTCCTCTAGTTGTGCAATTATATGTGTTGCTTGTTCTTGGAGGGGCTCCAATTGGGCTTGTCTTTCTTTCTTATTATCTGTGTTGTCTTTAACTCTGTCTACAGAGTCTTCATTTCCTGGGTTCCCTTCGAGCGCTCAGTAATGCTCATGGTTTTTTTCCGCTTCTTCAACTCTTGTATGGGAGTGCTAATTTTCTCCTCTTGTTGGTCCAACTGTTGGACCTTTTCATCCTCCTCCAAAATGGTCCAAATCTACGCAATTATGTCGAACAGTTCGATGAATTCCCTTTCTTCCCTTGCCATCTCCACTATCTAGAGTGTGGATTGTTGTTTTGTTTTCTCTCAAAACTCAGGAGGAGTCATAGGATTAAGTTTTTCTTTCAGCTCTTTGATTTCCTGCCTATATCCCTCAATCGTCTATGAAATGTTTTTTTATCTTTTCTTTTTCACTCCTCTATGGTGCTTACACGCTATATGGAATTCAGTCATATAACGTTGTTAGCTCCTGATCTAGCTTGTCAGCACATTATTGTTCCTCCTCTTTCTCCGAGGTCAATTGGTCGTAGGTGATCTGTAACATTTATGTGACTCCCCTACCCACGTCCAAGTTAGTGGCATCTACGTGGGCTCTGGATTGTACTTCTTGCATTATACTATCCTGGAGTCCATATAGTGCCTTGGTGGGTATTTGTGCCATGACTACCTCAAAATCGTCAATTTCCCCCATGGGTTTTTGTGCAGTCTCTTGATCCATTCTGACCATTTTCTGCGTGACTATGAATGTATCCCTACCTTGCACTACTAGATGAATTGTCTCATCTCCTTCTTTCTACGTAGGGGGGTTGTTGTGTCTTTTCATGTTTCTCTGCTATGGTCTGTGGTACTGCATGAATCTTTAATTGTTGTAGAGTTTCATGGACTTCTATGAGTTTGTCCATGATCTCTTCTATAGTGTTGAATGCTTTTCTTTTTTGTTGATCATTGGATTAAGGATGAATGGTTAAATTACCTATATTAGCATGCATGCATAGGGTTAAAGATGAATTAATAATAGAAGTAGATGAATGATTAACAAGGATAATGTATAAGGGATAAATAATCCAACCATAATCCCCACTCATTCCTAGACTGCAAACACTTAAGTATTGCAGTCCCCCATATAAGCTATCTCAAGTGAGAATGCATTTTGCACCCTATGCGCAACTTTGCCTTCTGGTTTACCAGGAGGGCCGATAGTTTTGAGGGTTTTGTTGGAAACCTGTTTGAGATCAGATTCTGGGTCAGGTAAAGAAGAAGTAAGCCAACAATTACTAATGGTTGTGATGTTACATGTGATTTATTCTTCTTTCCACCTACCATCCAAACTTCATTTGTAGATGTTGGGGTATTTGTGGTGCCTATGGTTCCTGGATTGTCTTGATATGAAGCTTTTATTTTTCTTTGTTCTAGTACCTCGATTTCTTCAACTTGATCTTCCTAGCTTACCAATGGAAAAGGGGATTGTTGGATCCGAAGTCCTTGATCTGATACATGAAGGGTAGATTCTTCTTTCGTCGGCTTCTGAGTGGTTTATTGTTGCAAATAGTGAGATAACAGAGTTGGTTGAATATCAGGATTCAATTGAGAAGGATTTTTTATGTCTTGTAGAGGTTGTTCGTAGTCTTTTGCGATTACCTAATGGCTATCATTAGATTTGACCCATTAAGTGAATTTTTTATGCTTTCTATTCTTCCTAGACCCTTTGGGACATTGAGTTGCAAGGTGGCATGTTTCAAAACAAGGTATGCAACATAAGAAAACCCTCTCATAGTCTAGCTTCTGAGACCAAGAATAATCTTTACTTGTAAGAATAAATTCAACTGGGAACCCTTTACTGAAGTCCATTTCCATGCAGATGCAAGAAAAAATAGAGGTGTCATTCCTCGTCGTTTCTCGGCTTGCAAAGTGGAACTTTTCTAAAGCTGAACTGATGGCTTCAAGAGAGGGTAAACCCCAAAAATGCAAGGGTGGATTGGGGAGTCTCACCCAAACTAGGGCTGAGGAGAGAATTTGAATTGCTGGATTAAAAGAAGGAGTCCATAGTTTCATGCACAGACATGAGTTTCCCCAAAACAACTGACCCGAGTTGAAAATAAAGTCTCGATCCTCCTCAATGTTGAACTCAACAATTAAGAATCCTTTTGAAAAAGGATGAATGAAAGCTTCATTTTTCTGATAGGGATCTAGGTAGCAAAGATGCAGTTGTTGAGATTTGCTAACTTTGACTAGAAACAATTGAAGTGACATAGTTACTAAGTTCATGGATCTACAATAATCTTCCTCTTCATCAACATCTTGTCCCATGGGAATGACAAGAGAAGGGGATTCCTGAACCAAAAGAAACGAAGAAGGGGGAGTTGAGCCCCGTTGGACTACTTCTCGAAAAGAGGTACCAAACAACAAACCCAAAGAGACGTGTGCTGACCTGAACACATAAATGAAGGGGACAACCCCACAGCTTGGGGCACCAACAAATATGAAGGAGGCCACTGCCATGGCTAGCGAGGGAGGAATGTTGAGTTAATCTTAGCTCGGTCATAGAGTCATTGATTTTTTCATTGTTAGGCTTATCGTTAGTGGTTTATGGGCCCATGGTATTGGGTAACCCATTGTATTTGATGTGAGTATTTTCATGTCATTGCATGGATATCTCCACACCATGCATGTCTTTGAATGGCTACACATGTCCATGCATGCCTTTGTATGGCTATGTTGAGGCCATGCATGTATTGACATGGTTATATTGAGGCCATGCATGTCTTCACATAGCTATCTACACTCCATACATGTCTTTGCATTGTAATATAATTCTAGCAAAGGAATTAGGGTTGTAATTGATAAAGCCTATTTAATGGCTTGAGATACTCCATTGTAAGAATCCTTAAGTAGCCTCAAGTGGCTGGTATTGGATTGGATTGATCAGTTTAGACAAGGTTAATAGATATCTATGGAGGTGTTGGTTCTCTCAATTAATGGTTTCCATAATAAATATTGACTCTATGTTCATGCATTTCATGTTGTGTTATTTCTCTCTCATTTTTTAACATGGTATCATAGTTGGGTAGACCTGGACTCTCCAACGAGAGTGGTTTGATTTGTAAATCCATGCTTATGAAATTGCTGGTAAAGTGAGTGACATGTGGATGTGATATATGCACAAGGCTAATAGATATCTATGGAGGTGTTGGTTCTCTAGGTTAAGGGTTTCCAAGATAAATATTGACTATATGTGTATGCTTTCTTATTGTGTTATTTCTCTCTTAGTTTTTTAACAAGGAAAACCCAAGGGAATCAGACCAAGAGAACTTGTTCATTTATGAAGGTCAATATTGTTACAAATACTTTGAAATTGGGATTTAACATGGGAATACACAGAACATTCTGAGAGAAAGTTATTTTCATCCTCCACCTTATTAGTATCACAAATATGAAAAATTCATTCATCCCACATCATTTTAAGAATTGTCCAACACCATGATTCATTATGAAGCTCATGAGATTTTGTTCTTGTTTTAGCAATGTTATATTTTCTTCTTTACACTAACCATAACACAAAGATACTTTTGATCTTCTAGATTAGGGTTAATGATCTCTTTATAGTATCTTAATTTTCTCTTATACTCTAATTCTTTATATAGTTATAAATGCAAATCGAGGAAAACTATTTACATATGTAAAAAAACCCATTTTATATGCTCTACCTTCCATATAAATATTGCATAGAATAATATGAAATTGACTACAAGGAGAACACCTTTTTGCACAAGTTTTTATGGAACCTCCCCGAAAAATTCTTCCCTTAGCTATTTATAGCGGAGGTTGTTAGTGGAAGTGGGAGACCAAAGGTTTTTGTGGAGGTTTTTTATTCGGTGTTCCTTAAAGGTACATATGCACCGGTGCACACCTAAAACATATTGCACTAGTGCTTAAATGTTCAAATACACTGTCACTTTTCATAGCGGAGGTGGGCGGCCAAAGGTTTTTGTGGATGTTTTTTTCTCGATGTGCCTTTAAGGTATATATGCACTGGTGCATTCAGGAATAATAAAGCACCGATGCGTCCATGTTCCAGTAGCACCATCATACCTTATAATAAAATTATATGCACTATGTTTAGGGGTCAAAATTCCCTTTAACTCAATAGTAGGAATCACTCCTAAAGACGAGGCCCAATTAGACTCTTCCATGTTTGGGATGACATGATTCTCCGGATGGATGATCCGACAAGTTTTGATGGGATTTACTACATTATTGAATGGGTATTTATAGATTGTTTTATGTTTCTTTATAAGTTCATTTATTAAGTGTTTGATGATTGAATTCTTAAGGCTGGGTTTAGTCTAACCTCTTACCAACAACATGTAGATGACACTGCTCTTCAACCAATATCAAAGAACAATGTTTCCTTATTGATCAAGCAACACACATCATCTAAGAAAAGGAATATATATGCAGAAACAACAAATAACCAAAAATAATTCTAGTTACTGTATAACACAATTTCATAATACCATCATATTCATGCCAATGTATATTTAGTTACTACAATGTTTCAAGATAACTTAAACTCAATTACTATCTTACTAAATCGCTTGTCGCAGACAATAACAAAGAAGAAAAATCCACAAATTATGTTACTCCTCAAGCTTTGGCAAAAAAATCTGTCTTCAACTCTACATGAGCTTTTGAATTAGACTTACAAAATAATTCATTGTCTGATTCTTTCACTTATTACAAAAAAACAGTCGACCCTTCAAAACGAGGTCGACCTCTTTATTTATACGAAAACCACATGCAAAAAAATAACAAAAACGTTCATTTAACTAAAGAAAATAGAAATATAAAGCGGTTCATGTTCACACAAAAACCATCAGTGAGCTCCAATTATCTCATAGGATTTTCCTTTTCATAATCAAACCACTGGGAGAACAAATCTTTACAGGAATGTAGGTACGGAAATCGATGTTGATCCATCGACATGTTGAGCTTATCCTTCATTTCCATGACTCGGTTTTTGTATTGGTCTATCTCGAAGCTTAGCTTTCGTAGGGCCCATATTGCCCCTATAAGTCTGTCAACAAGTATCTTCACTTGTCCCTTTTCAAGAGCTCGGATCTCCCGAATATTTGATCCAAATTCTGCATCGAGCTCTCTAAACCATTGGACCATAGCGTGCAAATCGATCAAGTCATCAGTAGTGCAGAATTTTGGAAGCTGAAGGTCTATCATCCTTTAGTTTATGTTGTTCCAATTTCTGAGACACTCCTCCTGTCTCTCCTGCATCTTTTGTTGTGGTTCAATTACCAATTGCACCCAATATTTTGTTGCTACCTTGATCCTGACTAAGCTATCATCTACAAGCATTCTAATTCCATGTTCCTCTTCCCCTCGACCCTTTTGGATCTCTCTGATATACTCGATTTGTGCCAGTACTTGATGATACTTCTCCAACCATCTCATCATTTATTTATATGCTACGAGGCCAAGCAAAGTCTCCTCTTGATAACTTACGATCCTGGTCATAAAAACCTCCCTATTTGACTTAAACTAAGTATAAATCTCCTCAATTTCAGTTCTCATGAACCTAATCGCCTGGGTGGTGTCCTGATAGTATTCCACCTGATGTCTGAGATTCACCAAATCCGCTCTCATAGAATCAACTTCTCGTTCGTCCTCTCTTACCATGTCTATAGTCGCACTAGATATAGCCATACTTGCCCCTAATAACTCGCTTACCCTGGATTTTCATGCGTCCAACATGGTTTCTTCAATGATGATCATTCCCACACTGTACAAAGTGATTCTCCTCCTTTTCCCAGATGTCTTCACAACCAATTGTCTTTTCTTATCAGAAGCGATGGCCTGAACATTGGCTACTTCGTCCACTGGCTCTGGGATTGGTTGGTCTCCCCATGAGAGGGAATTTCCTAAATTGTTGGGTGTATGAAAATGCTCAAGTATTGTTTCTTTTCCTTTGCTAACTTCAGACTTCTCATGAATGGTTCCTTTATCTTATTCTTGGGTTGTTTGAGACTTCTTAGAAGCCCCTGTTGATCATGTCTCTGTCCTAATAGACGAATCTATGATTTTCTATGTACTTGAGGCATTTCCCATTATCTCTATAGTTGTGTTTTAGACTGGGATGGATGACCCTGTGAGTGTGGAATGTGATGAAAGTCCAATAGTGATTTCTTCAAGTTATTTATTACCTTTGAGCCAAACATTATCTTCTCTGTTGGTGGTGTCATGTCCTTATGAATATTCAACATCTAGGTTTCCTTAATATTTTCCTTTCATTGGTGCATCACTTCTCTCAGTGGCATCTCCATTACCATTCTCATTTTTATCTCCTGGTTTTGCGTGGCCTTTGATGTTGCTTCACTCTTCATCTAGTGGTCATGGTGTTTGGTTTGGGGTACTATGATCACCTTCAATTGTAATCATCTATGTTTCCCCACCTAAATATTTTGGTCCCGAGGACATTGTATCTAACACCTTTGTTACTTATTCATTCACAACAGGCAGTGAAGTGTTTACCTCCTCCTTGTTGCTATATATCGTGATTAAATTAGCAATGACAGGGGCTACTTGTCCCAGGACACCTAAAAAAATTGTTTTCTCAGTTCCTGGTCCCCCTATCGGTGTTCACCTTGAAGTCCTCTGTGAAGTGTATTCCTCCATTCAGGTGTTCTCGGGGGTCGTCATCTTCTCTCCTCTTTTGAGGGTGACCGGGGTTATCAACACGGATGCAACTTCGGAAACTACAATAGTTTCCCTTTGCAATTGCATCATCCTTTCAACTTATTCTAAGATCCTTTATGCCTCCAATCTATCCACTGTCTATTCTATACCTTCTTGTTGAGCTTGTGCCACAACTACTGCCCCCATTGTCTGCTCTAGAAAGTCTAATTGTTCACTCCCAGACAGGGCCATGAACCTAACTAGGTTTGGTTTCTCTTTCCTATGCAAAACTTCATCCTATTTTGTGGCATTCTATATGAATATTTCGTCCTCAAAATCCCCATGTGGGTATGGACAATGAGACACCACTTGACTAGCATGCTCAACTACCAATGCCCTAGGGTATCTCTCGATGGTGAACCTGTACTCTATCTGACTCTAAGATTCTTATCTTCCATGTGTAGTATCCTTCACGAAATGATAGACTACATAAAACCCATAGGGAATAAATATTTTCGTTTTGTCCTTTACCATAGATACATTGAACCCTTGCAGAATGGTCTAGTAGAATATTTCTCCTAACACCGGCTTGTCGGGTATGTGGATTTTAAATAGGTATGGTGCTCTGATAGCTCTGAAAATTCTGATATGTGTTCTTCTTTCCTTTGAGTACCATTTCCCAATATTGGATATTACTTTCCTAACTGCTTCGGAGAGTCTTGGGAAGTCTTATTTAAAAATTAAAGAATATACTCGAGCTATGAAGCCATCACAAATTAAAGAAATTTATCTTTTGTACCTATTCTAACACAAGATGCTTAAGTATACATGTACAAGCACTTTAGAAATATGGAAGCTTAGGCTTAGACCAGGGAAAACATTCCTAGTGCATATCGTATCCAGGAGATAAGACGCCATGTAGAATGTAGGGGTTTCACCAGGTTTTGGCTTCTACGCTTCCTCTATCCTGGTGCTCAACTGTTTTGAGATAATATCTCCCTAGTTAAAAGTGCTTCTAGATGTAGAAACTATATGATCCAAAGGCATCCAGTCTTCAGAGAACCTGGAGAAATCCTTTTCTCCGTATAAACGACAGATTAAGGCCATCAGAAAAATGTAGGGTTCTCAGAGGTTCCTTGTGTTGTACCACCCTAAGGCCCGATTCACAAATTCCTTATCATCCCTCCACCAAGATGATAACAACTGATTGATATTTTGGTGCTCATGGAACACTACAAGAAAATCCTTATTTAACTTGAACTCAACATCCTTTAATTTATAATACATCCTTACCTTTGTCGGCAAGAATACACTTATACATTCTCCATATTTGTTATTTAATAATAATTTATCTACATCAACATGATGAATGATCCACTCTAAGAGATCAACATATGGAAAGATGTGTTTCTTGGCCACTACCATATACAATGAAGACCGCCTAATGTTTTGGAAGACCTGGTCATCTAATTCCCTCACCTCCAGGTCGCTGTGAGGTGTAAACTCTAGGAAATATTCATACTGGATTTTGTTGTATAAATCAATCCAGGAAGGTATCATTACCTTGGATGTTGTGTTATTATCTCTATCTTTGAAGAGCGGGAAAACTACAGCTTCTTAGCAGTCGAACTAGATGCCTCTCTAATCTGCTCACTTCCTCCTTTAGGGGTCTTTGGTGACCGATGAATCACTAGTCGTCTGGGTGACATCTTTCCTACCAAAAAAACAACAGTTTAACTCACTATTCTATAAATCATAGAAACTCGAAGAAAATTAGGGTAAATTCCTCGTGCACGATGATTTTCCTGAGTCTAATACCTACTAGTCTGAAGCCTTGCGATAAACACAACACAACTTGTTTTGTAAGCGACACTGGATCAATCATGAGTTGTTAAGAAAAACAAAATAGTTTTGTGCAAGTTATGAAATAATTCAAATACATTTGAATTAATAACAATTAGTATTTACACCCGAAATCATTATGTTTTAGTACAGGGAATCTACTACAATTTTTTTATTAATTCCATCTATCGTCTGTGCAGGTTCTTGGAGTAAAATCTATGTGGAAATCGGCGGTGCGAAGAGACGTTGGAATGATTCATTGGGGATTTCAAACAATGATTAATTGGAATGAATTTGAGATCAAGAATCATGCACTTGAACTATTTGAGGCTTTTTGGATTAGTTCATGTCTAACTTCATCGATCCGATAGAAATGACAGCACAAAGCTTCTGCACGTGTGCTTGGATAAGGATATTGACGTGGCGGCTATTGACCAGCAGAACACATAGGTATGTGTGTGAAATGAAGATCTAAAGATGGATGGTCCTGATGACTATGTATATCTTCGGTGAAATCATTGAATGAATTAGATTCCATATTGGAGAGTATTGATTGGGCCTCCACGGGTTGGAGGGCATATAATTGAGGATATGCTTTTGGTTTCATTCTTGATCGGCTGATGTCGGTATGCATAGGAGTTCGATGCTAACCTCAGTCAACAAATTCTTCTATGTTCAACATTGGGTGTTGATTCTTGATGTTAATCGGAGTCAACGACTACCTATTGGACTTAACAATGGGTGTTTTGTCTACTGACTCTATCGATGCCCGATGCTGATCGGTTTCGACACTTTCATGAGCAAGCAACGCCCTTGCGCAATTGGTATCCTAAACGGTCGACACCCGATGTTGATCAACGTCGGTGTTCTTGAGACAGTGTCACACTATTGAAATGTAGATTGAATTGTACGACAACCGACATTGATCGATATTAACGTTTCAAAGCAGTGGTTGTCGGGTATCAAAGATATTTACCTTTAGCATTGATTTTCTTTCTTTCTTTCTTTCTTTTGAAGACTTTCTAGATTATGGATGCAAGTCAAACCATATGAACAATGAATAATATCAGAAAAAATAGTAAAGATGAAACTTATGTAAAAGTTCAATTGACACAATGCAGACAACAAAAGAAAAGTGGTACCCAAAAATGGAAAATCTTAAGGGTGTTTTGGGTGCTCAACAAATGGCGATTCACTGGTAGAAGCCAAACTCTCTGTTTCCCTCTATAATGATGCTGACAAAATTATTGGGAAATGGTTAGTGTCTTGAGGAAATAACCCATGGATGACTAAAAAATATGTATACATATGGCCCAAGGAGATTCTTGTTGAATACTCATGGGGATTCACCCAAATACCTTCCTCTTTCCATTTAACCAATGACTCCTACTTTTCCATTGAGATTTGAGAAATAACTCAAAATTGTTAAGAGGACATGATGTTATTACATTTTATGAAAGTCAAGAACCTTACCATGGTGATTCTCCTCTACCAACGAGTGTCCATAGCCCCAACGGAGATATATGCATACCCTCCTGATCATACATTCTGACTTGTTACTTTATGTTCAAATTTGTTGCATATGTGTCGAGAATAAACCAGGGAAGAGGATATTTGTTTTCTAGTGAAGGATCAGAACCATATACCTTTTATTCTTTGTCTTTTCTGAAAAGTATGAGGACTAACTTTTCTCTATTTGGGGTATCGACCGCACTCTCCTCTGTTCCATTTCCCTTGGTACTCCCAGAATATGAGGTAGTAAACTTGTTTGTTGCTTAAGCGATTTGCATACATAAACATGAATTATCCATGCATTGAAGCCTCTGACCAATAAACCTTCTCTGGATTGTTTAGTAAAATTTAAATATGAAAGATAAGAATCTAGCTTCAGCAGATTGCACCACTACTTTGACAAAGAAAACACCTGAAATCATTATATCATCAAAGTAATCAAAACAAGAAAATCAAAAGAAATTAGATCACACAAAATAAAACAAACCAAAAGGAAATAAAATTGAAAACAACAAACTCGTCACTCAAAAAAAATTTGAAAGCAATAAAAGTAAAATATTATACATGAAGTTGTCTTGGAGACTAATTATGAAAAGAAACACTTTAGGGCCTGGACATTGACGGGAAGAGCTTCAACATTATCCCTAAGGTTTTGCAAACGGTAAGTTCCTACCCTAATTTTCTCAACGACTTGAAAAGGTCCAAGCCACAGATTTTGGAATTTTGAATGTTTCCCCTTTGTCTCATTGATGTTATCCTACTTAAGAACAAGTCCCCTACTTCAAATTTTTTATCGCCATCCTTGTGTTTGTCAAATCATTTTTTAACTATTTGTTGATGGACTGCAAACTTCCTTCTGTATTGTTCTCGTTCTTCCTCAATCATAAGGAGGGTATCAATTCTCGGTTGCATACTAGATGAGGGATGTCCACTTGAGGGCTGGGAAAGCTGCAAGTATGGGAGATATAGGTTGGTTGGCAAGATGGCTTCTTGTCCGTACACTAGAAAGTAAGGGGAATTCCCTAGGGCTTCCTTGGATGTTACCCTATCATCCCATAGAGCGTTATGTAAAGAATTTTTCCAATTCCGGTGATTCTCTATGGTTGTCTTCATAAGAATCCTTATTAGGTTTTTATTAGTAGAATCGACAACACCGTTTCCCTACAGATAGTAGTTGGCAGAGTAATTCAGTATAATCTCTGTATCTAATTCCAATTCAATCAAGAGAGTAGAAGAAAATTATGTAGCGTTATCAAATACCAAAACCGAAGGCACCCAAACCTCTTCATGATGTGTTGTTCAAGAAATTGTATTACTACCTTCTCGTTAACATGGGTAAGGGGAATGGCTTCTGACCATCATGTTAAATAATTGGTAGCAATCAGTATATATTTATGTTGTTTGGATGAGTTTGGGTTTATATCTCCTATTATATCTATTCCCCATTGTTCAAATGGCCTAGAAATTGACACTGGTTGTAGTGGAATGGTCATATTCTTTTCCTTCCCAACGCTCATCTAAAAAAATTTGCACCTCCTGACATATGCATGAGCATCTCTAACCAAAGTTGGCCAATAACATCCTTCCCATAAAATCTTATGGGTCGTAGTCTCCCCTGAAAAATGCCCCCCTGCAAGACTGTCGTGGAGTTCCTTCAACACCCTTTCAGCATCTTCCTTTTCGAGACATCTTAGCAAAACACCATCATAATTTAAGAAAAAAAGTACTGAGTTAATAAGACGGTATCGGGCGGATTTTAGTCTAAGTTATCTTCTCTCTCTTGGTTTCAGGTATTCAGGGCAAGTACCATGATGGATAAAATAAGATAGGTTGACATACCAATAATCTTGTGTGGGTGGGATGTATAATACTTCACCACACCATAAAGTCAACTCATTGTTCCAACTCGAATCCATATTCTCTATCGGATCTTGGGATTCTGCGACAAGTTTTCACAGTCCCTGACCCTTGACAATTCTTGTCGGTTTAATTTCTAGATCAAATTATTGGATGGCGACCATCCAGTTTCCTCCTATTTCCCCCATTTCCTATTGCATGAATAGTCACCTAACGGCTAGATGAGGCACTATGACCTTGGTATGATTCTTGAGGATGTAAGGTCTAAAGTGTTTAACTTCTTTATAGACATTGTAGGCTTGTTTGTCAATGGTTGGGTAATTAAGCTTTGGTTCTTGTAAGTTGGTGCTCATGAATAAGACAGGTGCCTCATTGTTTTCATCATCCTTTTGAGTAAGGACT